>JARHVA010003214.1:1265000-1365000 GCA_037957365.1 Torreya grandis
TTTTTACTTCATGTAATGTTGCATAGTTATAAAACTAAAATATGCATGCTTATTTTTTCTATCCCTTGGCTATGTATTATTACATTTTCTCTTTTGATAGCTAAACATGCTTGCCCTACTGCCCATGGCTTGCCCAACAAAAAATGTAAGAGTTACTTAAGTGGAACATTTTATTTGGGTTCCACTCAACTTTAAAGTTAGCTAAATCCTATTTTCATATGATTGTATGGTATTCTATTGTATGTGAATCACTTGCTAATCTCTTCTATTTCATTTAAATACAAATGTGATGGTTCATGATGTATGCATTTACTTAGATAATAATGGAACTTTATATGAAAATAAATGATTTATTTCTTATATAGTTCTCTAAAAATGACTTAACTATTGGATTAATACATAGATTCCTTATCTTAAAATAAATAAATGAGTAAGGACTAATTGATTAGATACCTTAGAGGAATAATGTCACATTAGATATGCCAATATAATGTCATTATGTGAATTCATTTATAGACTACCTATAGGATATTTGATGAATAATGATACTGATCATAACTATATCATTAATCATTATTCTAAATAATGGCATCCATGTTTAGTAAATGAATGATGTATGGTTTATTTAAATAATGGTGTGGTGACTTTAAAGGTCATGAGACATTTATTACCTTGGCTAGTAGCACTATGAAACACTAGGTTTTAAATCTATTTTCTCTTTATGTAAAAATATTTTCTACTGCATGAATGATTATAGATCTACATATGATAAATTGATTTCTGGTTAATGATTATGATTATTTGCTTGAATTATATTTAAAAATAAAGTTAGTAACCTGTAATTTTAATTAAACCTATGTTAAACTAAATGATAACTTAGGATACTGGAGTTATCCTTCCCAATTAAACTAATCCTTAAATTTAACCATCCTTGAGTGGGATTGAAACCCACTTAGGAGAGTGAGGTATTTACCTAGGGTTAAGGAACTAGAAACGGTCCTATGTGGAAGTATGAATGTTACATATGGAACTTAGGTCTTATCCATATATTCATACACTAATAAATCCCAAACCCTATAAAACATCAATCAAAGTATCACACTTCCCCATATCACCTTTTGTATATATATTTATCTCTAACTAATTACCTCAGTTCACCTCTTCTAGTTCCAGTTGCACATACATGAATGCACTAACAATTTACTAATTATGTTATAAAATGAGGTAATTATGTCCAATACACATCCAAAATGTACTCTGATATACATTTCTAATTTTTTTAGTGGCTATTTCAATTAGTTTTTAATGTAGGTTTCTATGGTAACTTTTCTTGGGTAGATAAACTTAAGGGGAAGTGGGGGACATCAAGGAAATACACCAAAATCAAGATATTCTAGTTTCCAATGACTCAAGAGGATTCCATATTGAAGTTACATATTCTCTTATTAATAGAACATCCTCAAGAATGATATTTGTGGGTAAGTTCCTGAGAGCTAGACCTAATACTGACACATTTAGGCAATGGATTATTAGGAGATGGGCTCTAAGAGGACATGTGTAAATATATATGATGAATAATGGATTATTATTAATACATTTTAACCACAATGAGAAATATGTGAGATTATTAGCTGGATGGCCTTGGCTTATGGGGAGATCAAGTTTATTTATCAAGAAGTGAAAATTGGGATTTGATCCAAAAAAAGAAAACACCAATGCCATGTCGATATGGATAATTTTTCTTAGTCTCCCCATAGAGTTTTGGGAAAAGGATTTATTCATAAGTGTGGCTAAAAAATTTGGTTATGTTATATCTTTTGATTATGTTAATGTTATATCTTTGGATAAAACATTTGGATAATACAAGAACTAAGTTAGTGTGTGCAAGATTTTTTGTTAATGTATTCATGAATTAGGAACTCCCTTCTTTCATGATTTTTAATTCCAGTAGGGGAAAATGGATTTAAAAAGAGGAATATGAAAATTCATCCTTGAAATGTGAAAGAACCATTTAGATCTATATACACCCTAATATCATGTATTTTCATAGTCTTTTTAGAGGAGAATCCAACTGGAGAATATGAGCCTTGTTCACATTAGACATATCTTTTATTTTATTAATATTGGTCTTATTTCATACTTGAGTCACATTTTTTCTTATTCCCAGTGATCCCAAGCTTTTCAAATGGTCATTCCACCTTATCTAGGCCATATTTCCCAAGTCAATCCTATTCCTTAGGTCTCGAGCCTATACGATAGGAGCATTGGACCTTAGGGTGTCCATTGCTAGTGCTCATATCAAATGGAATAAGCAACCACACATATCATGACTTTTCACTATCTTTTTAGAGGAGAATCCAACTAGAGAATATGATCCTTGTTCACATTAGACATATATTTTGTTTTATTTATCTTGGTCTTGTTTCATAATTGAGTCACATTTTTGCTTATTCCCAATCATCCCTAGCTTTTAAAATGGTCAGTCCACCTTATCTAGGTCATATTTCACAAGCCAATCCTATCCCTCAGGTCTCAATCCTATAAGATAAGAGCATTGAAATTAGAATATAGCATTGGACCCTAGGGTGTCTAATGCTAGTGCTTTTATCAAATGGAATTTTGAGTCCGTTTCCTTGATTTATGAGTTACAAGCCCTTCTTAGCTTCATCCTTAATTTTGTTGTCCTTTATAATGTTAGCCAAATGTGAATAAATTTTCCAAATTCAAAATGAAGAGTCTCCTATATAAAAGATTTCACAAGGCATTTTATATCTAGCACATATTACTTTGGCATGGTACATAATTAAAAATTAGTCAATATTATAGCTTAGCATTCTACATCATACATAGATTTGCATGCTTGATCAAGGAAGGGCCCAGGCAAAAGTTCGTTCTTGCATCTATCATGTGAATTGATTATGCATGTTCTATAAGGGATAACTAAATTTAATCTGAGACCCTAGCTTGAGGGTTAATGTAGGTAGTGATCATGATAACAGGGGTTTTATATCATGTGATCACTAACCTAGTTTTTCATCCTTTTTCTTTTGATGTATTTGTTGTTTCATATGTGTAGGTAGACCTAGGGTTTGAAGATTGAAATGGATTTATAGTGAGATCCATTGACACTAAACATCTAAAATTTCATAGGAAAGATCACATAGAGATATCAAACAAAACCCATAAAACTTAGGTCTTCATGAGTGGTTTGGAAAATAGTGGTAGAAAAGGACAACACCAGACCCTAGAGTGTCTTATTTTAGTGATTCTATCCTTTAACTGAATGAAATATAGTTCCAAGTTTTTGACATCTTCCCAATCTTGTACAATAGTTTTCATCCCTTGAATCATTCATCTTAACCTATTTTTTTAGATAAGTTTACTTCTTTCCTTATGCAATTAATTTGATCAAAACTGGTATTTTACTATATTTGATTAGATTTTCCCCCTTACTCAATACCCTTTATTGTTTATGAACTAAAAACTAGTTTTTCAAAAATAATAAATCATTTGATGAACATGACTTACTTTGAATCAATCTAAAGCCCTAGGTACCCTTAAGGTTTGTCCTTCATATTTTTGTGCAAAAATTCAATTTCAAATTTTTGTATAACTTTTTGTGCATTTAATTTTATTCAAATTTATTTTAGAATTTAAATTATAGGAACAATTTTCAAAAAATCTAAAACCCCAACCCAAAACCCTAGATTTTCAAACTAGTTCCTCAAATCCCAAGCCTTGCAATTTTCAGAAAAACATTTTGGAATTTTTGCAAATTATTTGGAATGTCAAAAGTATTTTCAAAATATCTATGTCAGTAGTTATTCGTGCAAAAAATTCAATTTTAAATTTTTGATTTTGTATAATTTTTTTGTGCATTTATCTCATTCAATTTATTTTAGAATTTAAATTATTGTAATAACTTTCAAAAATTCTAAAACCCCAACCCAAAACCCTAGATTTCCAAACTAGATCCTCAAACCCCAAGCCTTCTTTATAGTTTTTAGAAAAATATTTTGAAAATTTTGCATATTGTTTGGATTATTAAAAATATTTTCAAAATCTCTATGTTGGTAGTTATTCTTGAATTTATTTGTTTAATAGTACTTTTACATATTCTCTTTGGTGAAATAAATAAAATAGCCACTAAGGAACTTCTTCCGTCTCATCCCAAAGATCAATTTCTAATTTTTTTTATAATTATGACAATGAATGGACAAATTTGAAAAATTACACATTAGATAAAAATGTAGAAAATGATTTCATTTACAATGAAGATAATTACTCTTGTTGTAATGAGGATTATGATGATACATGTGAAAGTGACAGTGAACCTATCTCTTTTATTCCCTATTCTAAAGAAAATAATTTTGATAAATGGGAAAGATACTTTTCACCTTATTCTCCTATGCGTAATGCACCATATGAACAAGTTAATCATGCACTTCCAAGTGAACCGCTTATTGGTGATAATTTTCTTCCATGTGAACCTAATATCTCTCTCTTGTTACTTCTATGTTCAAATTACAATAATATAAACATAATAGAATCAAATTGATAATGCATAGTTCAAATGATACATCTCATGTTCATAACTTTACGTTAACATCTCAAATAATGGAAAAAGAATATTTAAAAGATAAATATCTTAATCTTACTTCTCATATTGAAAATGAAAATAATGAATGCACTCCACTCAAGGATAACATAGATTTACATAATATTCCAATTTTGCATTATAATTTATTGCATATTAGAAAAGAATTAAATTCTTCTCTTACACCTCTCCCTAGTGACAATGGAAGTGATAATGACTATGATAGTGAACATGTGAATGAATATGAAAATGAGAGTGACTATGAAATTTTTTTTGATTAGGATAATGGATGGAATAATGATGATTATTATGTACATAGTGAATAAGAAAATGTATCTCATGTTTATAACTCTTCTCTCACTCCTCCTCTCAAACATAATGCACTACAAAATGTTGTTTCTACTTCTATGCATGATTCTATTTCAAATAATGCACATGTTAATGATAACATCACATCTTATACTCAATCAGAATGTGATTCACTAAAACATAAAGATACCAATTAATCTCCCAAGCCACCCCTACTACAGTATCACCTATGTCTCACTCTTCACCTAAAGATAATGGTAGCCCACATTCCTCTACTATGGTCCAAGTTACCATTCCTCCAAATGTTCAAGTGAACACACCCCCTCTCTATGATCTAATTGATAAATGTATCATTCCCATAGCTAAAATTAATGATTAAATTCAATGATTAAATTAACCACTTGAAGATGATAATATACCATCCTAAGAGATTATTTATTTGATACAAGCAATTGGTGAATTTTAACATGTACATCTCCTTACCTTGAAAATTAGGGCTTATAAGTCTTGGATAGATGACAATGATTTAAATGGTAACCCTCTTCTAAAGACACTTGTAGAAGATTTATTACCTAAGCATTTCTAGATACCATCATTTCCTCAATTTAATGGAACTAGAGATCCATTCGTACACCTTCAAGATTTTTGGAAGGCTTTGCCATCTAATGAAAGTGTTTTGATTCTACTAAAGTTATTCCAATAGACATTACTGGGGGAGGCATATAATTGGTTCTTTTATCTACTCCCCATTGGTTCCTTACACACATATGATGACTTAGAGGAGGCATTTCTCAGATATTACATAGTGAACACAAACCCTCATGTTACATATGAGAAACTTACCACATTACATCAGAATGCTTCAGATCTAAGTAGTGATTATATCTTATGATTCAAGACTCACATGTTAAGATTGATATAAAAAATAACATATTTAGAGATTCAACATATCTTTATAAAAGGGCTTTGTCAACCTCTCCTTGATCATCTATTATATCAAATAGAGTCCTCTTTTAAGAACTTATGCTATAAGCTCTAGCCTTAGAAAAGAAATTGGGATTGATTGAGGTAGACTTAGTTGATCAAATTACTCTAGATTTCATAGTAGTACCTCCATCTATAGCTCCTAACACATAGTATCCATCATGTCCTAAACAAGATAGGAGACCACAACCAAAAAAGCAACCAGTTACGAGTAGAGAGCTAGTTTTTAGAGCACAACCTATAATATGCACTATAGAGAACAACAATAAGGCACTGCTACAATTTGATTAAAAGTGAGATAGCCCATATGGCATTAAAACCAAATTATTATATAGGAAGTTAATAACTTTGCCTTCTACACATTGATGAGATCTAAATCTCCTTTAAAAATAAACACATCGACCCTTTTGTAACTATCATCATATCTGTGGACATAAAGATAATGATTATTATGGACTTAGGGATTGTATTAATAGATGTGTTGAGAATGGCATCATAGCATTCACACAAGAGGCACTAATTTTTCCTCCATCATGGATTCCTAGACTTCATCCCTCCATGATTGAGTTATCTTAGGACATTCCTTCATCAGAATCATTGGTTGCTCATCATGAGAGAAATACAACTTTTAGGATAGATCCTCATAGGAGATCTCTTATTACACATATTCAAAAGGTTTGGAAACTAGTATAATGAGAATAGCCTACATATAGCAATGTATTCTTATGAATTCATAGTGCAATTCCATATAGATATCCAACAAAATCATAGACACTACATCAGAGTTTTTAGGGTCATATCTCATGTAACAACCTCCTACAGTTAAGATTAGATGAACCTATGTTTTAGAAAAATACTTTAGAGATATATTCACTATGATCAAGTTTTTAGGGACCTATCTCACATATTAACATACTAAAATTGATATTAGATGAGCCACCATCATAGGTTTCATCTCCATCTTGATCTATTACTTAGTCATATGCATCATATCAAAGACCACAAGATATTATTTCACACAGAAATCCACTATAATTGTGAATAGATGATCCTTTTTCATAGCACATAGTTTTAGTTGTACATCTAGTAAGGTTACATTTGGCAAAGTTTCCATGCATAACTATAGTTAGTGCACACCATATAGTATCAGATACAATTCATGTTCTTACATATCATGAGAAATATGGGCTCTTATTTAGTTGGCCATCAAGTTTTAGAAAATGATATGACACACATTCATATTGGTATTAGTTCATAGCTTTACTTCACAGGGAAAAAATGAAGCCAAAGGACTAGCTATCCTTTGCATTCTTGAGCCATCTACTCAAACGGATTGGACACATAGTCCAAACATTGATTAACACATGCATGATTACATAGCTTCACTTAGTGGGAAATGATGGAGCTAAAAGGCCAACCTTTGTATTCTTGATCCACTCTTGGGGAAGTGATATGCATAAAATTTTATCTTACATCCCCTTATACTAACAACTAAATTCCTAGTTCTAAATAGCCATCCTTAGCCAAACCAAATTATCCAAATATCAATCTTACCAATACCTCATTTTACTAATCTTAAACTAATTCACTTTATCAAAACAATTTACCAATTACAAAACCAATTTTTTTTTTGCTCACATATTATTACAAATAAAACCTAACATCAAACTTTAAAATATCATGAACAATAAAATCACATCCCAAACAACATTTTACCAAACATAAGAAATCTCAAAATCAATACCAAATCAACTATTTCTAATCAACCATTTGAAACAAATATAACAATATACTTCAAATCCCATAACAAAATATACATGAATCAAAGTTAAACCAATATCCATATCTTTATATAATAGAGTTTTCAATACCTATAAACTAGTATCAAACACAATCAATCATGAATGGGTGTCAGGCGCTCACTCTTAGTCTCACTCTCTCCTCTAGTACTAGTCCCATAATCCATCCTAGCAATTAATGAAACCACACCTCATCGAGCCATCACATACCTCTTGTAATGAATCTCTCACTCCAATAGCTAACCGTGCTCCTCACACAAGTCTACATATCATGTCTAAAGATATATGTACTCATCTTTAATCCTCATACTCACTGATACAAAATTAGGTTTGGGTATCTTATGCCTATCTAGATCAACCTTCAGCTCATCTCTCTCTCTCTCTCTTATGAACCTATCATATGTATTTGTCACTATATCATCCCTATCAAACAAATGAGCATGAACACTAGCCATAAATATCACTCGCTCTATCTAGTCCTCCTCCACCACATCATTAAGTACATGCTATGTGAGCTCTCACAATGTTAACTCAATGATGGTCTCCTATTACTCATCATCTCTGCTTCTTCCCCCTATCTTGTGCTTCATCTTGAGTACCTCCCACTCCACATAAAAATAAAGTATGGCACTACATTAGCTATATACTTTAAAATCAAACTAAAAATCACAAACTTATACAAACTTCAAATGAAATTATTACTTACCTTCATCATCTAGATTAGCTCAACATCCTTATAATTAGGAACATCCCCTCTATCAATAGTATATAATGGTACCCATTGATGCCTCAACCACCATGCAATGTATTCATATGTACATCTAACATAATCCACATCAATAATATCTATAGCTGCATCCCACACATCCAAAGGTAATGGTGCTAGCTCAACCTCAAAAGGCCTCACATGAGCTCTAGCCCTCACTGGTGCCTATGCACTCCTCACCCACACCCATGTTACTAGGGGAACATCTTGTGGTACCTCAAACTATCTAGTCACATGTTCATACTAAAATAACTTGAACACTCCAACCCAGTGGTCATATATCTAATAACTGACCCTCATATACCACAACTACACTCCATCCTCAACCCACCCAAGAAATCATCTATAGGGCCTTCATATGATATCATGAGCCACCAATCTATCTAAAACTCATCTATAATGATCCATCTTAGGTGACTAGATATCCAATGTACTCATTTACCACTCCCCAAATGGATAAAGAGATGCCCACTCTACCTAAAGTAATCTAATCAATTGCACAATTTCTATGTGCTCATAAGCCCAATACTATAATAAGGTAGCTACACTCACACCACCACTAAATGTCCCCTATGTAAACTTGTAAAGATACCTATATAGGTTGGAAAGCATAGTCCTACCCCATGAGAACATAGTGACATAACTCTACACTGTGCACAATCCTATGCATCATATATGCAATCAACACTCTACTCCCATCTATATCAATAAATGATGCCAATAACATAGCCAACCACTTCCATAAGTGAAGAACACTAAACTACATAATAATTGACAATAGTACATCACTATCACACCCTCTCTGATGTATACCTGAGGGCACACTATAAAAATACAAGGCTACATGATCAATATCATTAGTACCCATATTATCCTATAATGTCACATGCCATCCACTAACTAGTAAATGTAAAATATGATACACATCCTCTAGAATCATAATAGTATCCCTTATAAGAAGTCAAAAAGTACATGTACCTACATTCCACCTATCACATAAGGTAGTAATCAAATATATATCACACTATATTATGCCTAAGTTACACATATAACCCAACCCTACCCTATCCATGATAACTCTCTCATCAGTAGACAATGGTAACAACCTTAATGTCTTCATCACCTAGCCCCTATGGAACTTTTTCATCCACACCTCACCTTAAAAAAACCAAAAACAACATATATATTAGTCAACCATACCAATTAAACTACTAAGCAACACAACAATAGACCACACATCAAAATCTCAAAAAATCAAGCCTAGTGGACAATAATGTTGCAAAAAGGATAATAGTACTGAATCAGAGTGCTAGAACCTAGACAATAATGATAAACCCTAAATAGGAGCATTGCCTCCTAGATAGAAGCATTGAAACTAGTGAAATGCTTCCTATGACACTTTAAACAGCTCAAAAGCACCAAAAATAAGCTTTAAAATAGACAAACATCAAGCATTTTAGCTACTCACTAGGGTAACATCACCACTATCCCCAACTTAGGCTGCCAACTACTCAAATTAGGTTATGGTAGGTTCTCATATTCTCATCATATCTCTCACCCCAAATCTCTAAATATCAACTTAGTCAATACACAAATGAATCAAGAATCAATTCAATTTCTTATAATACCCAGCTTTTTCAATCAAAGTAAAATACCATTTTTTGCATAACTTAAACCTCATAAGACCATTTTTCAAATTTTTTCCTTCCATAGAATCATGATAATTATACCTTCAACATCACTCAAACTTTTCTCTATTACTACCTCATATACCTACTATTGAATGAGCATATCTATATTTCTCTTACACCCAAACACAAACCTTGGTCCTCACTAATCAAAACTTGTTCTACTTTCAACAACTCTGTCCCATAAATTAAAAAACTTCTCAATCAATTCAAAATATTCTAGCCTTATTACTATTATTATGACACCAGTCATCACTTTTAGCTTAACCTCCTCTATCATAAATTTCATCCCTCTCCCTAAAAGGGGACATCATTCGTACTATTCCTATTTCTACCCAGCATACCCACCCACTCTCATAGGTGGATACACCATGGTTCTTTACATTAAAAATTTAGATTATTAAATTTAGCTTAGATTAGTCAAGATATATAGTGATTCAAATTACATGGGTCACTTAGCATTAATCAAGACATTCAGAGGGATATACCTACAATTTATAGATACATAGACTATTTAGATATAATGGTTCAAATCATATGGATCCATAGTGATTTTAGTTTATAGATACACAAACTATTAAAATATAGTGGTTTAAATTATATGGTTTCATAGTGATTTAAATATAGATATAAACTAAAATATGAGATTTGGGGCATGTACATACTACACATCTCACACATATAACTTCATACATTATGACACAGTTATAGGACCAGATAACAAATTATAGGCATAGTGCAGAGCATAATATTTTCATTTAAATTTTTTCACATGGGGCATGGAATGATAGGTCATATCACATGTGGCTATACAAATTAATAGATTATACATATCATTAATCACATATCAAATTTGGGGGTAGGGAATATATGTTCATGTTCTTCATTAGCCAAGATTATATAAATAGAATGGTAAGACATGCCATCCTCTTATTGCACATTAACCAAATTTTTAGATTACACCCAAATGTACCTAGGTTATCACCATATTAGAATATATGGTTGTCTACAGTGGTTGGTATATTATATTACCTAGACATAGACTACATGATTTTGTATGAGACAGAGGATAGACATTGGTTTTGAGCCTCTAAGCATTTATTAGTTCTAGTTTATATATTCAAAGTTAGGGCATGATAGATTTTTCTCTTCACAACATAAAAATTCTATACACACATTCTAAATTACATGAGTTTATGTGGGATAGAGGATAGAAATTAGTTTTTGGGGCCTCTAATCATTCCTCATTTTTATCCACATTCAGCATAAGGGAAAGCATTTCCCTCCTTCTCCATGTTACATTGATTCCACTTTTAGATTTAATATAGGGGGTATCCATTTCAAGTATTCTTTCTTTCTCTAAGCATTATTTATCTCTCCATCCACTTCCCTAGTTAGGAAATGAGTTAGACCCTTTACAACACATTTATCTCCACGTAGGTAGGTCTAGGTACACACTTTATTTTTTTTTAATTTTACTCTAATACTTAATTTCACTACATCACTAAAATAAAAGGGGGAAAATATATACACCCTAAATTGGTCAAGCAACCAAAAATATCATGTTGTTTCATAGTCTTTTCATAGGAGACTCTGATTGGAGAATATGAGCCTTGTTTACATTAGCCATATCACATTTTACTTATCATGGTATTGTTTCATGCTTGAGTCACCTTTTTGATTATTCCCAGTCATTTCAAGTTTTTCAAATGGTCATTTGACCTCAGACAAGTCAAATTTCCTATGCCAATCTTATCCCCTTAGGTCTCGATCTTGTAGGATAGGAACATTGGAATTGCACTATAGCATTGTACCCTAAGGTGTCCATTTCAAATGCTCTTATCCAATGGAATTTTGAGTCCTAACATTTAGGTTTCCTCACTTTATGAGTTCTAAGCCCTTCTTAGCTTTGTTCTTAATTTTTGTTTGTCCTTTCTAATGTTTCCAAATGTGAATAAAGTTCCCAAATTCAAAACAAAGAGTCTCCAATATAAAGGATTTCACAAGGCATTTTATATCTATCACTTATTACTTTGGCATGGTACATTATTAAAAATTAGTCAATAGTATAGCTCATCATTCTATATCATACATAGAATTGCAAACTTGATCAAGGAAGGGCCGATGTGAAAGTTAATTCTTACATCTATCATGCATGTTGATTATGGCACAATACCTAAGGGAGAACTACATTTGATCTAAGAACCTAGCTTGAGGGTTAATGTAGGCAATAATAATGATAAAAAGGGTTCTAGATCATGATATTATACTTCCCCTAACCTAGTTTCTCCCCCTTTTACTTTTGATGTATTTATTATTTCATGTATAGGTAGACTTAGGGTTTGAAGATTAAAATGGATTTAAAATGAGCTTCATTGACACTAAATGTCCAAAATTTCATAAGCAAGCTCACATAGAGATAGTGAACAAAACCTAGAAAAATTAGGTCTCCATGAGTAGTTTGGACAATAGCGATAGAAAAGGACAACAACATTGGAGCCCAGTGTGTCCTATTTTGGTGCTCCTATCCTTTCACCAAATGAAATCTAGTTCTAGGTTCTTGACATCTTCCCAATTTTACACAAATAATTTATCTTAACCTATTTTTAGATAAGTTTACTTCTTTCCCTATGTAATTAATTTGATTAAAACCTATATTTTTATATATTTTATTAGATTTTCCCTCTTAATATAGACCCTTTATTGTTTAGGAACTAAAAATTAGTTTCCCAAAAGTAATAAAATAAGGTCATATAACTTAATCTTGTTCATACTTTATCAAAAAAGGTCTCTCTTATGTTCTTAGGGTTGATAACCTAGAATGGTAGAATAAGAACAAAAATGATATGTTTGGGCCTAATAATAAAAATAAAAATATGATGGATATTGGTAAAGCTTATGGAATCAAAGAGAATATAAGATAATAAAACTTAGCTATTAACAACCCTCTAAAGTAGATGGTTATTGGAATTCAGGATGCCCAAATTAATCTTTTAGATGTGGTTCATCATTTAACTCATATTGGGAGAGTTGGGAATGATGGATTATAGAAAGTATTAGTTGAGGGAGATGATTTAGATGTCATTAAAGAATGGGTGATTGGTACAAATGTTTTAAAATATATGCTAGAATATAGGATAATGGAAAAGTTGAAAAGGTAGCAATTTCAAAAGAAGTTGGATCCCCTAAGACAAGTGAGATGCAATATTCCTAATAAAAATATTATACAAGAATTAGTTTTCCTTGGAATTCCCTTTAAATAATATTGTATAATACTTAGAATAATACTTTAAATAAAAATGTAATTTTATTAATAATTAAATATAAATCCATAAGGGGTTTTGTCATTGGGTTATAATGATGACAAGGGTTTTCATACTTGAAAATTAAATTACATGATTAAAGGGTTTCATCCTTAAAATTTATTATGAAGCATGATGCTTGTACAAGGTTGAATATTTTAATGTATGATTGAATGATTTTCCTTCTTACCAATCACTGAATATAAATACCTTCATAGCTTTCCACCAAATGACATGTTTTTTCCAAAGATTGTGACCTTTCATCAAATGAATGATAATGACTAATTAATTAATAAATGCTTAATGACTTCTATTTAATTATTGATAATTATAATTAACAATTTATATTATAGGCACTCCATCTATGGGTAATATGTTTATTTAAATGGTAGCACTCCATCCATGAGTAATTTATTTATTTAAATGGTAGCGCTCCTCAACTACATGGTGATTGGGAATTTAGTGAAAGGGGTATTATAGTCCTCAATTCTTGAAATATCTTATCCTCTATCAATTATAAGTTGGGATGCTCTAAAAAGGGCACTCCTCATGTGGCATCCTTAACCAAATTTTTTTCGAGTGGATCAAGTATTCTTTGATGCTTCTTTTTCTTAACCTCTTTTCATAGACCTCAAAGATGGCTTCAGGTGTTAATATCAACCTTCCTTATTCATTTAATGGAGGTAGCTCTATATAAAGGTTAATACATAATCCAAATGCCCTTTTTTAGGCACAAAACATGGAAGACATTTTGTATTCAACTACATACATGTAATTCCAATTTATAAGCAACCTCCCCAACTCTCCTCATGATTTTATATGGACCATAGAATCAGGGTTTGAGTTTCTCATCTCCACTTTGCTTCATCAAGGACTGATATATGGATACAATAACAAATACACCATGTCTCCTACTCCAAATTTTCTTTTTATTCTATGTTGATCTGCATACAAATTTTTGTTGACATTGTGCTTGCTAAAGATTATCCTTAAGATTTATAAGGATATCTTGAATTTGTTGGATCAATTCTTTAGCTCCCAAAAATTTATTATTGAGAATGACTAAATCCATGAAATACTTCTCATTGTACCCATAAAAATCTTTGATATCTATCATTCCAATTGACACATGATAAGAATTATTATAGAAAAATCCTCCTAAATTTAACCATTTCATCCATGCATTTTGTTTCCCAAAAATTTAACTTGTTATATACCCTTCCACTTATTCATGAATTCTATTTTACCATCTACTTGGGTATGATAAATTGTACTTGGGGTCAATTCAATGACTATTAGGTGAAAGTGTTCTTGCCAAAATGAACTCATAAATTTGTTATCCATGTCACTAACAATGTTCTCTGGAATCCCATGTAATTTAAATATTTATTTTAAAAATATTCCAGCTATCAAGGGGCATCATACTTAGTGGGGAGAAAAAATAAATTATCATAATTTTTCAAATGATAAACAACTATAAAGAGGAAACTCTTTCCTTAAACCATATGCAACTTAATAAAAAAATCCATTGAAATACCTTCCCATTTTTAAGTTAGAATGGGCAAGGGATGCAATAAGCCTGATAGAAATTCACACTCTATTTTGTTTTATTAGTGATTAGGACAATCCTAATTGTACTTAATAATTTCACTTTTAATCCAAAATAACATTTCTCTTACTTGATTATATGTTTTATGATAGCCTATATGGCCTGCCAATGGGTTGTCATGAATAAATTTTGACATTTTAAATATTTTATTCTAGTACCAAGAAGATTCTATTTTTATACAAAATGAGACCTTCAACTTCCTTGTAATGTTCATCCCTAATATTTACTTCTAATATCACATTAGTGAACTCATATTTACATACTCAACTATTATGAAAGATTTCCAATTAGTGACAATCGTAGATATGGATAAAAAAGATGGTTTTATCGATAATGCATCTACCATAATATTATTTTTTCATTTCACATCTTCAATTTCAAAATCAAAATATTGAAACTTGATCACCTATTTTTGTTGTCTATTATTTATATCCTTCTAAATTAAGAAAAAAATAGACTATTATGATCTATTTGTACCATGAATTTTACACATAAAATACTTTCACTCATGTTCTTTAATTTTGTAAATTTTGAATGTAATTAGATAAACTTGATGCACTAGAATAACATCTATTCCTTCACTCTGTGTGTTATATCATAGGACACAGGGTAATGAAAAGTTTGGTATAACCAAAACTAGACATGAACTTATTTCTTGTTTAATTTTCCTAAATGTTGATTGACCAATTTTCAACCAATAAAAGGCTCCCATTTTTGTCAAACTATTCAAAGGGACACATTTTGAGAGAAACCTTTAATGAACATTTGATAATAAGTGTATAAACCCAATAACCCTCTTAATTGAGTCATGGTAGTAAGAGGAGGATAATCTAATAATGCTTGGATTTTTTCTTAATCAACGTGCACTCCCTACCTATTGATGAGAATATCCAAAATTTCAAATTCACATTTAAAAATTTTAGAAAAAAGTGATTGCTACTCCAATAGTTATAAAACTATATCTAAATGTTTTAAATATTCCTCTCATGATGTGCTATATATCAATATATCATCAAAGAAAACTAAAACAATTTTTCTCAAATGCTTATTGAATATGTGATACATGTAATACTGAAAGGTAGCTAGAGTGTTAGTCAATATAAAAGGCATAACCAAGAACTTGAAATGTCCATAATGACATCTGAATGAAATTTTATAAACATATTCATCTCACATCCAAATTTTATGGTAACTTAATTTTAAATCGATTTTGGAAAATAAAATAGATCCATGGAGTTCATCGATTAGTTCATCAATTCTTGGTATCAGATATTGATTATTAATGGTATTCTTATTAAATTATTGATAGTCTTTGTACATTTTCAATGTTCCATATTTCTTCATGAATAGGACTATAGATGAAGTAAAAGGTCTTGAACTTTTCCTAATATGCCCCATTTCTAGTAATTATTGATATCTTTTTTAATCTCCTCTTTATAGATTCTAGGGTGGTGGTATGGGGTGATTATTATCAGGTTGGTACTAGTTTCTAACTCAATTATATTTTTAAACCCTCTATATAATGGTTACCCATGTGGAATATTCTACAAAACCTTAGCATGTTTATTAATTATGGGCTAAATATCATCATGATGTCTCTATGGTTCTAATTTTGTATAGCTCACAAAACATTGTGTCACCCATGAAAATTATCCTTTCCTGAATTTTATTTCCATCCTCTTGGTTTCATTTGGGGGATCCATTAGCCATACCCTAAATCACCACTTATTTATCATTTAATGTAAATTTAAATTCCATATTTTGATAGTTTTGGGTAGATTACCCTAAAGAATATAGACATTGAACTCCTAGCACCAAATTTGTTTCACTAATGCCTAAAACATAAAAATCATCATTTATTTGATGTCTTCCTAATGTGAGATGGAGTTGTTTAATTTTTTGAGTGAATGGAATGGCAAAACCATTAGCAATGATCACCCCATATTTGTTACTAGTCCATCAATGAAATTGGGGGTGGCCCCACTATCTACCAATACAATGATTTTATACCCTTATAGACTCCCTCTTACTCTAAAGGGATGGTATCTCAAAGCTCTTGATAAAGTTTCAAGGGTACTCATCAATGTATTTTACATTTCTTCTAGTTTACATATTGTTTCTTTAGCTTCAACTTCTTCATCATTGGGTTCACCATCAAAAACAACTTTGATGTAATGGTGACCTAGTACCCAAGGGTCCTTATAAGTGACAAATAAAGTTTTATTCCTTATCTCATTTCTTATTTATATCACTTTACATGATTTAGGTTGATCCCTTGGTTAGAATCCTCTTAACTTAAAGGATCTTAGAATCCACTATTGATTATTCATGGTTTTATAAATGGTACCATTTTATTTATTAGCATTGATGTGTTAAGATACAATTCTTTTTTTATTTTTTCTTAGAGTAAGGAGGGATTAAAGGCTTTGAATAAACCCTTGAGTTGATCAATCAATATTTACATGAAAAATACTATAAGCCTCCTTTCAATGACATCTAGAACCATCATAATGAGCCTCTGAAATTCTACCATATAGTCTTCAATATTTTTACTTTTTTTTTAATAGGGCCAAATCCAAAAAATGAATTTCAAGATCAATTATATCAAACTTTTCATTCAATCTCCTTCTAAATTCATCATATGATTTAATGAGATCATTCCCCTATGTAATCCACCCATGGTACCACCATTAATGAGTTGTTTCTTCAAGATGAAGGGTTAAAAATTTGATCGCTTCTTCTTCTATTATATGTTGGAGAGATAAGTAGGTATATAATTTTTGTATCCATGCCAATGTTGTGTATTTGTTAGATCCATCTAAATTAGATAGGTTAAATTTACCCAATGAATGCTAAATATCTCATTGATTATTTTGGGATCTATGCTCCATTTTGGTAACATTTTGATTGGTTTTCATTTCCATGAAGTTTGTGAGTGGTAATTCCCTTTGTATTTCATCTGAAAGGCCTACAAATTTTTCAAAATAATATGTAAAGTCCTCTCCCAATGAAGTTTGGGTTTATTATTAAATAATCAATTTGTTTCTTGAAATAAATTTAGGTGAAAGGGTCTATTTGAATAAATCATGGTTGTTTTTTGAGGTATTTGATTATGCTTAGTATTATAATGTCTATTTTCATGATTTTGATATCTAGGATTTGTCATAGACTGTATTTCAAGAACTAATTGAGTAATTATATTATCTAGTTATTTTTGACCTTGGATAAGCCTATATATTAATTCATCATCTCAGTTCCTATCCCATATTTTACCTTTAATCTCACTTTTCATTTTTTTCCCTTTGTTGATAAGAACACTTAGTTTTATTTCTCAAATAATATTGGATTTCTTTATCATCACCTTACATGAAGTTTTTGTTCCATAGGCTAGCAAGATAAAGAGCTTTGATATCAATGTAATATTCCTAATCAGAATATTGTAAAACAATTCTTTTTACTTAGAATTCCCTTGAAATAATATTGTATAAATATAAATGATTGGTGATTTGGTGGAGGGGATATTACATGAGATTACATCATTTCAATAATTTGAAAGTTAAGATGAATCCCATACATCTCCTATTAGTAACAATTAGTTTATTTCATTACAATCATCTAAAATGGATGACTTAAAGTAGGTAGTTTTATACTTAGTGCATGAAGAAAATAATTCAATGTGCAAAATATTATTCCCTTTAGCTGTAATGAAGGACAATGAAGACCTTCAAGAGAATTAAATTTTAGAATCACTCCATATGATTTATGATATTATGTATTCACTAATATTAATAAAGGGAAAAATGAATAAGGTGTTATCATTACACAAAAAAAACAAAAGGGAGTATAAAGATCACTTGATGTTGGTTTTTCAAAAAAGGTACAAAAATTATCCTAATTAGAAACTCATAGGAGAATGACTAAAAAGGAAATATCAGAGGGGTATAAATACATAATTCAAATGAGAAGTGTTAAAGGTCCTCCAAGGAATTAAAGATGAATATAATAATTTGGTATATTATATGTATGAATCATATCAGTAAGCATAGAACTTTTATGGATTCAAGAAGAAATAAACTACCAAGTATTTTAACTACTCAAGAGACTAAAATGGAGGAAATTATGGTTGAAGAAATGAAAAATAACATTTTGAAGGAAACCAAAGTAGCTAGTATTAGTTATTCAAGGGATTTTGGAGGGATTACCATTTTTTGGGATGATAATATTCTTGAGAGAGAGGTTTTGCTTAATAATCTATATCACCAAGCCATTTTATTTTATGATAGGATTCAATTTTTTTATTGGATCCTCTCAAATGTGTGTGAACCAAATACACATACTGATCATCATATATTATGGAATGGGGTTAATATTTTTAGATCCAACTATTATAAGATAAGTTAGATGATTGTCAAAGATTTAAATATGCCTTTGAGTCTAGGAGAAAAGAAAGGTAGTGTTTAGGATTTCATTTACAGTATGGAGGATCTTGCAAATTTTATTTATACTAATGTACTTTTGTATGTTGATTTAAGAGGTTCTCCTTACACTTGGAAAAATATATAATTAGGAAAAAATATTACTCAAGTTAGACTAGATCATGTTCTTATTTCAATGGATTGGTTAATATCTAAGGACATTTGTTTATCTCTCTCCCTAGAATTGGTTCTAACCATAATCCCCTTGTTCTTAATTTGGATGATATAATTAATAATGAGAGAACCCCATTTAGGTTTTCTCATCTAGATTTGGTTGACATAATGAACTAATGGTGGAACATTGAGATTTTAAGGACTGCTATGTATATATTGGCTCAAAAACTTAAGAATGCCAAAATAAATGTTAGAATGTGGAATAAATATATTTTTGGTAATATTTTCCACCAAAAATAGAAAATTAGATATAACCTTCATGTCTTAGAAGAGTAATATGATGAGAATGGTATTACTAAGGAGAAAATTGTTGAGGATAAAGTTCTCTTGAGTGATTATCATTCTATTATGTCATATGAAAAATCCTTTTGGAGATAGAAACACAAGGCAATTTAGTTGAAATAAGGAGATAATAATACTAGATTATTTCACACGTTTACTCTTAATAATCGAAACCATAATAGAATCTTTAAAATTATAAAGAATGATGATATTATTTATTTGTATCCCATGCTAATTAAGGAGGAAGACATTAACTATTTTAAGAATATGTTTGATGCTAATGATGATATTAGTAGTGATTTGGTTTAGGAGTTTATTGGTAGTATTACTTATTTTATTTATCTCCAAAATAATACAAGTCTACTGAAAATTATAATACCTAAAGATGTCAAGACTAAAATCTTTATGTTACATATAGATAAGGCCCTAAGGCTAACCTAGGGCTTGATGGATTTCCCATGGATTTATTTTTAAATTCTAGGAGATTATCAAGTTTGATTTGGTTAAAGAGGCTGATGAGGTTTTTGCTTCTAGAAAGATGTTCAAGGAATTTAATAATATTTTAATTGAATTGATTCCTAACAAAAGTGGTGTTATATCTTTTAAATAATTTTTCCCTATTAGTTTTTGCAATTCAATTTACAAGATCTTCACTAAAATTCTTTCTTTGTGAATTCAACCATTAATGTAAAAGATCAATTCTAATAATCAGGGTTGTTTTGTTCCTAGTAAGAAAATTCAAGATGGGATTGTTGTGGTGCATGAAACCATTCACTCCATGGAAAAGAGAAAACAACTAGGTAAGATCCTCAAATTGGATATGTGTAGGGCATATGTCATAGTTGACTAAAAAATTTTAGATGTTGTGTTGAGTAAATTTGGCTTCTAACCTTGTATCCATCTCTTGAGTCATTTTTGTGTTTCTACTTCTATGTATTCCATTATCATAAATAAAACTCCAATTATTTTTTTGGCAGTGAAAGGGGCATAATATAAGGGGATCTTCTATCCCCAATTTTTTTATCATTATGGTAGATACTTGAGCATAAATTTATCAGATTCTATTAGAAATGTAAATTTGAAAGGTTTTAAGGCAAATAATGGAGTGAAACTAACTCTTCATCAACAACTTGTTGATGAAACTATTTCTCTTGATATTAACTTAGTTAAAGAAGTTAAGGAGTTGGAAAGTATTTTAATAAGATATTAAGAGGTTTCAAAACAAGTGGTAAAATTTGATAAAAGATATTTTTTATTTATCGATACTCCCTATTGACACTTGTATTTTTACCCTTGAAGAAAAAATTAGTCTTCTTCATCCAAAAGGCACCATGGAATCATCTCTTTTACTATGGGTGACAATTTAATTGAGAGGAATCTCTAGATTTGAGGGATAGCTCCCCTGATGCACCTATGAAGCTCTATCTATCATAATCTATTGACTATGTATGAAAAGAGAGAAAAGAAACAATATAAAGAAATAAATGGTGACATACCAATATGTATTATCCTCTCACTTTGACTATAATCACTTATTAAAGAATGGCAAGGTTTCCTTGCACAAGACTCACAACCCTTTATGCATTGTTACATCAGTGTTTCACTTGTTAGATTCAAAAGGTATTCAACATTTTAAGAGGGAAATAGAAAATTCCAAAAATAATGACTTTGAACCACTTCAAAAATGTCTATACACTTATTAGAGGATACTAATGTGGACCTATAACAAAGATTTATCTACACATTTAGTGGGTAATCAAGGATACAAGTTAGGAAATATAACTTTCACTGAATGAGAACAACATGATATTAAACTGATACACAAAAATTATGTGTGTGAGTGGTAGAATTTGTTTTACTTTCCTCAAGAGTTTTCAATACAAATTTGGTTAGAGTTTTGTCATTAACCAGTAGAGGCTACTTTGAGAATAGGCATTATATATATATATATATATATATATATATATATATATATATATATATATATATATATATATATATATATATAGTTTTTTAAAGGGAGATTGAATGATTGAGATTGTAAGATCAATGAGATATGTGTCAATTAGGAACATGAATAGTTATCATTGATAGTTACAAGAATGACCTTTTCTATTACTGAGTCCATCTTATTTTGGTGTAGCTAGCTCTTTGCTGACTCATTTACTTTGAACATTTGTTATTCCCTTTTTTTGTACTCAAATTCCCATTTTAAAAACTTAATGGCTATTAATTATAACTAGAGTTTGACATTTTGTGATTCATTAGGTAAATTCCATCAGAGAATTTGTCCACACCTTTCTTTG
Source organism: Torreya grandis (assembly GCA_037957365.1). NCBI lineage: Eukaryota > Viridiplantae > Streptophyta > Pinopsida > Cupressales > Taxaceae > Torreya > Torreya grandis. Next base: position 1,287,292 of record JARHVA010003214.1, read on the forward strand.
TATTTTTTTCAAGAAAAATGTCTTGTTCATTTCTTTCAGCAAATTTTCCTAAAAGAAATCATTTTTGTCTTTGTCTTCTTTTAGACTTTTTGTCTAAGGGAATTCCTTTGGACACTTTATCTGAAATAATTATTTGTCTTTTATTTGCATAGAAATTATCCTAGACAATTTTCCCACAAGAACTCCGTTCTCTTTCTTGCTTGATCCCTTTAGAAATTATCCTTTAGAAATATTGAAAAGTTACTTCTACCCTTTGGATTTATTGAAAAATACCCTTTGGAAAAATTATTTGGCCCTTTGAAAGAATTACAAACGTCTATGTACCCTTATAAAAAGTTGTCTTGTACCTTTGGCTTCAAAAATGTCCCTCAAAAAAGTTGAAAACACCTTACAAAAAAGTGAAAGTGCCCTTCAAAATAAATGTAAATGACTTTCCTATAAGAAATGACTCTTCAAAATAATTGAAAAGGTCCACTTAGCTTGAAAAGATCACTTTGGGAAAGTTGCAAAGCACCTTTGGGTTTGGAAGATATCCTTCAGAGAAATTGAAAAGGACCTTTAGAAATAAAGTCTTGGACAAAAATTCCACAAGAAATCACTTGATTTATCTTAGAAAAAAATTCTAAGAGAAATACTTTGAGACTCTAGCAAAACATCTAAAATAATTCATTGGGAAAAAAACCTAAAAGAAATAGTCTTGAATAAAAGTCCAAAAGAATATAAAACCTGAAAGAACTCACTTATGCTTAAAACAAAGTTTGAAAGGAAAAAACACTTAAACAAGAACCCAAAGACAGCTTTCTAAAAGGAAATATTTGAACCATCACCATGAACTTTACACAAAGATTTTTTTGGAAAAAGACACACACTAGACTCATCCAAACATATTAAAAAACAACAATTTATTCAATATAGATGGCCAATTTTGGTTTGAAAGACCAAAATTTGGTTAACAAAATGGTGACTTACAGGGTTAGTATGCTTGCTATACTAGCCAAACTAGATATCCTTATCCACTTAAGGGCCAATAGAGTCAATTAATTCTTACACATGACTATCAGGGATTCTACCAAAATAAAACACAATGAAAACATAGACAAAGACAACAAGACCAATATAATAGAATAAGACATGAAAAAACACACACATGTGCATAAGCACTTAGTGAACATAAATAAAATAGATCAACTATGTATAATAGAAGGAAAAACTTTAGTAACAATGCTTTAGATATATCCCATTAACTGGGATATGCAACTCCTCTCCATCTAAATTTAAAATTTAGAAAGCATTGTGTTATTTACATTGTGTGATCATGTATGGGCTACTCCACAAAGCATCAAAATTTATGTGTTTCCCAGGATTGGCCCTATCTTCATCCCACTTAAGAATAATGTTTTATTCTCTAAAAATCCTTGGAATATAATTCTTGTCAAAATGCTTCTTTGTCTATTACTAGTGAATAGTTAAGGTATGCATTGCATGATCTCTTGCCTCCTAAAGCTCCATCAGTTCACACAATCTGACTCCCATGCTATCATTCTCCATCAATTTAAATTAATGAGTGAGATATAAAGCTATCAATTTGAGTGAAATAAGAATTCTATCTTCCCTTCCATACATAAGTGTATATGGGGAGTTTCCAATTTCCCTCTTTAGAGTGACTCTGTCAACCCAAAGGGCTATTTTCAACGTAGTGTGCCATATCCATTGATTTTCCTCCATTATCCTCTTGATGATCTTGATCAAATTATTTTTTGTGGACTCTACTAGTCCATTTCCTTGGGGATAATAGTTAGAGGAAGTGCTGAGGTAAATGACATGCTTTAAGGCCCATTTTCTTATCCTTTCTCCTGATAAGGCCAATACATTATCTGAGATGATAGTTGAGGGAGCTCTAAACCATGTTATTATTTTCTCATAGAAATCTAGGATTGAATTTTCATTGGCCTCTTTAAGAGCTATAGCTTTAACCCATCTTGTTAAATAATCAGTGGCTATCAACACCCACTTGTGACTAATACTAGAAGGAGGATTAATCATACCTATGAAATCCAGACCCCATTTCATGAAAGTCTATTTAACTTAGATTGTATGAAGAGGTAAAGTAGTTAGTTTCTATTTTCTATCAAATAGGGTACATTTCTAGCATTTTCTCACCCAAGAGTGGGTTTCTTTGAACAAAATATGAGAGACAATACCCAATTGTATTAATACTCATCCAGAAGAAAATACAATAAAGAAGATGCCACACTTCTTCTTCCAACACCTCTAGAGCTCCCACACTTCTAAGGTTCACCAGTAATTCTCCTTCAATAGTTCACTCTCTCAATTACGGTCACAACAATCAACTCAAACATAGAGTTGTTGTTCACCTCCACCAGTCAATAACAACCCTGCTAGTACACCAAGTACACAACCATACTCCAAGTAAATCTCCCTGCTCTTGCATCAACTTGCAAATCACCAGACCTTACTTACCACGTAGATATCTCTACACCCTGAAGAAACCTTGTCCTTGCCTCACCAAGTTCTTATGATTCTTTAACCAGTACCCTGGTGGATCTTCTACCAGAACTTGCACAACCTACAACTCTCCCTGATCATACACACTCGACACCCCTTTGGAACTAGGAGAAGCTAATCCCTGCTCTCTTCTACAAGCCCTCTTGGCTATCTAGCACTCTTGCTCTCTCTCTCTTCTGAAGGAACTAATCTTTGCTCTCTCACTCTAGTATAATTTTACAATACAACCCATGAGTCTATTATATAGATCTCATGCATAAAATAATTAGACATTCTTAATTACAATAATTAGAAACACAGCTCCAAGACTAAAATAAGTCTTTACATGCAAACTAACTATCCAAAAATAGACCAGTTCTTGACCCGCATGCAAATACATGCACACACAGGTTGCTGACATCATCTCCTTCTTGACCAATGTCGGCTGACTCATAACTGACATCAGTTGCTTTTGCATTGTAATATGACTGATGTCAGTTGATCAGACCAATGTCGGTTGTCCTGAAACTTGTTCTACAACTCAATAACCTCCGCAACTCCTCCTATTCACATCCTGGTGAAGCTTTTATCTCCACAACCTAACAAACACCCACTTGTGACTAATACTAGAAGGAGGATTAATCATACCTATGAAATCCAGACCCCATTTCATGAAATTCTATTTAACTTAGATTGTATGAAGAGGTAAAGTAAGTTTCTATTTTCTATCAAATAGGGTACATTTTTAGCATTTTCTCACCCAAGAGTGGGTGTCTTTGAACAAACATGGCCAGAAATAACTAGCCCTCATGATCTTAGTAGTGGTGGTTCTAGGAGTAAAGTGACCACTAATTGGGCCATCATGAAACTCATGCAATATCTTTTCAATCTATTCTAACTCAATACATCTCAAAAGTACACCTAAAAAATATTTTCTAATAAGTACTCCATCACAAGTACATAGGGAATAGATTACAATCTATAATACCTTATTTTGGCTCTATCAAGACCTTGTGGACACTCACCAATTTGAAGGAAGTGGATCATGTCCTATGTATAACCTCTAATGATTGATAGTGTATCTATTATAGGATCATCATGAAATGTCAAAACAACCTCCTTTTGTTCTTTCAAATCTAAGACAAGATGCTTGCACAATCCCTTCCCTTTCACTATCTTAGTTATCTTGATCTATACATCATATTCCATTACTTTGGTGATTTATCCTACCCTTTTCTCATTCAAGTCTTTGCTCAATAGAAAATATTTCACACCAAGATGAGGCAAAAAAATGTGAATATTATTACTAGACAACATGTGCCTAGATTTATTTAAACTTCTAATTATAATAAGCACTTATTTTTTAATGTGTGTACTTTACCTAATATCCTTTTAAACCTTAACTAAAAAAGGCAATTGGTTATTCCAAATTTTCATCATTTGCTTGGGTTAACATGGTAGAAATTGCCTCTTCATTTCTAAAAGTGTACAGATTAAAATCCTTGTGTAAATTAGGACTTGCAAGAGTAGGAGATTGGGAAATGGCTTGCCTGATCTCCTCAAAACTTTATTTTATCCTTCCTATCTAGGTGAATATCTCATCTTTTCTTAACATGGAGGTCAATGGCTTGACTAGAGTAGCAAAATCAAGAATGAATATCCTAATGAAATTAATCTTTCTAAATAAACTTTATAGACCCTTTTTATGTTTAGGTAAAGACAATGCTAAAATAGCACTTACCCTTTCTGAATCAATGGACATACCTTTCTTTGAAATAATGTGGCCCAAGAGCTTATCCTCGTGAACAAAAAATACACACTTATTTGGGTTTAGAGAGATCCCAAACTCTATACACCTCTCAAAGATCTATTTTAGGTGCTTCAAATGGTCATTTTCATATTTGGAAAAAACTATCACATCATCCAGTTAAACCAACATAATGTCATTGATCAATCCTTAGAAATCCATATCCATTACACATCAAAAATTAGCTCTAGAATTTGATAATCCAAATAAAATATTATTGTATGAATATGTGCCCCATTTGGTGGTAAATTATATCTTATATTGATCACTTTCACCGACCAAAATCTGATTATATCTAGAATAGCCATCAAGGAGAAAAAATCTTTCACTACCAGCTACAACCTTTAGACTTTTCTCTGTAGAAGAGAGAGGATAATTATCCCTCAAAGATACTCTATTCAATTCCATAAAGTCAACACACAACCTGATTTATCCATTTTTATTTCTAATAGGGACTAAATTGGCCAACCAAGAAGAATACTTAATAGGAAAAATGATTATAGACTCAATCAATTTAGTCAGCTCTTTCCTCATGAGAGGTTTAATCTTGGGATTAATTGGCCTTTACCTTTGTTTGATGGGTCTAAAATTTTCATCTAACTCTATGGTGTGTTTAGATAAGCTTATTTAAAAACACTTTAAATCATTGTACTCCCATGCAAAAATGTCACTAAACTCTACATAGTTCAATGAAATCATGTTTTTCCTCACTAGTGCATACCTTCCCAGGTGCAAGCAGCCTATCTTTATAGATTTCTATCCTTTCATAGTTTTCATAATTAGTGTACATTCATACCTTTTCCTTCTTGAGATGGTCATCTTCATTGAAAATACTCTCAAGAGTCACTAAACCTTTAGGAAGCTTATTAGACTTTAGTTGGACAATTTGGTTGCCATATTATTATTGTAGATTAGATTGGTTCTTGGTAGAGAACACATATTATTCTTGTAATAAAATTTATATTTGTTGATCACTACCAAAAACCTACAAATTGGTAACATTTTCTAGTATAGAAGGTCTCACAATCACCTTTAGATGGGGTCAGTTCCTATCTTCTCTTATGCCCATTAGAACATCAAACTGAGCACCAATACATACCAACCTATCAACATGATTATTATATTCTCTTAGAATAGAGGTAATTTTAAATTATATGAATTCTCATACAAGATTCCCAACTCTATGTTTGTAATATTTGAGCAAGGAGTTCTTAGTCAAAATTTGCCCTCTTACTTGATTGACAACTAGTTCACTATCACCAAATACTTACAATTCTTTGACACTTCTTTTCCTTTCCTATTCCAAACCATGAATGAGGTATTAATATTTATGCACATTGAAAGTAAAAGATAATTTAAATTTGAAAGTTGAAAAATACCTTTCTTTTCAAGGTGAAACTAACATAGCTCCACCACCTACATCAATCTTGCTTTTGGATCCATCAAAGAAAAGCTACCAAATACCATTCACATCCTCACTTGATTTCATCAAATTAAACATGAAAGAGTATTTATAATTCATATAGTATAATCCTAGACTATATTATTCAATAAATCTGTATGGATCATCTTCATAGTTGTTATCTCCCACTCATCTAGGAACAAGTCAAAAACTCATTCAAGGAAAGATGATGGGGATTGGTCAATGTGAAACTCTTCTTCATCAATGATAGAATAGTTGACATTTGCTACCTTAGGTGAATATGGTTCCAAATTATCTCTATGAATGGGTTCTGAATCAATCTTCACTTTGGTACCATATTTTGTTCTAAACACCATGTATTACCAATTGGTTGCCATATATCCACCTATCTTATAAGTGAAGTCTCTTGATAGATAAAGGGAAAAATAAGGAGCCAAATATGATATCACCACATCATTAGGGATTTAAAAAGTAGGAAAATAATGAAGGGTCAGATTCAAACCTTTTATAATTCCAAAATTTTTGGCTGGTGATCCATCTAATTGCAAAACTCCTTTAGTCATTGGCTCATATTTGAGACCCAATTTGTCTGCTATGCATTTCGTCATAACTAAGGTACTTGATCCACTATCTATGAAAAAATTATGAACCAAGAAGTCACCAATTATTATGGATAAGTATAAAGGGGGAGTATTCTCATCCTTCTTTACTTGACTATCTATAGATTGAGTTTTATTGACCAAAACTACATTTTCACTTCACAGTGAGTCAACTTATTTACCCAATCCATGCGATTCCTTTTGAAACATATATTTCTATCCTATAAGTGATAGAGAATACCATAATGAAACATTTATATTAATATTTTTCATCTAATCTACAACATTAATGGAAGGATTACTTACTTTGGGATTTTCTTTTTAAACATTTGCACCTTATGATGTAGCATATGGAGGTAGAGTTGTAAAAGTTGATTTAAAACTTGGGATTTTCTAATTTTATTATGGTTTAGGAATAAAAATAGGCCCATCTCTCATCTAATATGATGTAGGGGTCATAATATGTCCTTTAATAGTTCCTTGATTTATTCCTTGAACTTCATCAACAACTCTCCTCTTAGACCTAGTATTGGAAACAACACTAGTATGTTGATTGCTTGCATTCCCAACATAATTTACTACACAAAATTCACCCTCAAAATGATTTATGAGGGTGTAATTAGTATGAGGTTATCTATTATCCATCCTAAATTTCATTGGTATCTCAAAATTTGAAAAGTGAGATGTTTGATCACCTTGTGTAGACATACCTTGATTTTGCATTTCATTGGCATAAGCCCCCTATTCTTGGCCATGTTCAAAAGATGGATAATTGGGCTACTCTTAAACCAAATTGTTTTGAGTGGGAACTAAGGATTTTGAGGATGGGGGAGAATTATTATTATAATTTTGGTATGGATTGATATGAGTGATTTGACCTTATCCTTGATTATTGTTTTGGAAGGATGGCCTACTTGTTTGCCCACCAAATTGATAATATCACTAATATGGCCTATAACCTTGAGCATGTTGCCTTTTGAGAATAACCAATTAATTGGTAACACTCTAAAGTATACTTTTAAATTCATGAATCTCATTTGAAATAGTAACAATAAATCTCTCTTGAGTAGGTAAAGGGGCTATAGAAGGTAATGCACTTTGATTAGGAGAAGGCAAATCAGGGAAAAGTCATATTGGAGGTCTAAGAGCTATCTTTCCCTTGTGTGTAAGAAAATTCTTAGCATTTATGGCTATTTCACATGCAATAGTCAATGTGTTTCAACCCATAGACTCGATCATCATAGTAATATCAGTATTTAATGCTTTTAGATAGTATAAAAATGCATAATTTGTAGTTAGCCTTACAAGAATTGGAATGCTATCCCATGTTTTTTGAAATCTAGTATTGAAATCCTATATGAATTCATGAGGTGCCCTCTTTATTTTGGTTAATTTCTTAGCTAGTGATAGGTGATCACTCTTTTCCCCAAACCTATCAGTCAATAGAGTACCCAACTCATCTTAGGAGCCAATAGAATTTATATGTAGGTTCCCATACAAGTCCAAAACTTTTCCTTTGAAAGAAAAGGTCAATAAACTAATAGCCACATTTTCTTGGGTAATATTATGATTGTTACAAAGATTTTATATATTTTTATGTGTTTAATGGTAGTCATTGGACCATCTGCACTAAAATATGGGACACTTTTGAGGGCATATCCTAGAATTTGATAATATTGGGCAAGATGTAAGGGAGATGCCCCTATAAAAGGCACAAAAGGTTGTCTTCTAGCCATATTATGATCTTTATGAGTAGTAGGAAAGGAATGTAATATAGAATTGGAATCTTTAAACATAAAATCTCTTTTATAAGGATGAGTGTTACCAAACCTGGACCTTTTAGTAGAATATGGAGGCAATTGTTCAAATGTTAAAGGTAGAATAGAAATAGTGGATATGGTTATCACCTTTATCATTGAAGATAGAATTGATCATCAACCAAGAATCTAGTCTTTAATGGAGTCACCAGGTACTGAATACAAATTTATCAATTCTTCAACAATGTCAAGACCAACACCAATCTTGAATAATATTATAGGACAAAAGATCCCATTGGGCATGTCAAAAATTGTTGACACTTGAATTTGCACCTTTAAATAAAAACTCAATCTTTTTCATCTAATTGGCATAATTGAATCATCTCCTTTGCTTTAGGTGATAATTTCGTTGAGATGAATATCTAAATTTGAGGGCTAGCTCCCCTGATGCACCTGTGAAGCTCTATCTATCATAATCTATCGATTATGTATAAAAAGAGAGAAAATGAACAATATAGAAAAACAAATGGTGATGCACCAATATGTATTATCCTCTCACTTTGATTATAATCACTACTTAAAAAATGATAAGGCTTTCTTTCACAATACTCATGACCCTTTATGCATTATTACATAAGTGTTTCACTTGTTAGATTCAAAAGGTATTCAACATTTAAGAGGGAAACAAACAATTCTAGAAAATAATATGACTTTGAACCACTTCAAAAATGTTTATACACTTACTAGAGAATACTAATAAGGACTTGTAACAAAGATTGTCTACACATTTGCTGGAAAATCAAGGATATAAGTTAGGAAAGATAACTTTCATTGAATGATAATGATATGATATTAGATTGATACACAAAAATGCAGTGTGTGAGTGGTAGAATTTATCTTACTTTCTTCAAGATTTTTCAATACAAATTTGGTCAGAGTTTTGTCATTAACTAGTGGAGGTTGCTTTGATTATAGGATGAATACACACACACACACACACACACACACACACACACACACACACACACACACACACACACACACACACACACACACACACACACACACACACACACATCTGTGTGTGTGTGTGTGTGTGTGTGTGTGTGTGTGTGTGTGTGTGTGTGTGTGTGTGTGTGTGTGTGTGTGTGTGTGTGTGTGTGTGTGTGTGTGTGTGTGTGTGTATAGTTTTCTAAAGGGATATTAAACAATTGAGATTGCAAGATAAATTGGACATGTGTTAATCAAGAACATGAATATTTTTCATCAATAGTTATAAGAATGACCTTTGTTATTACTGAGTCTATCTTGTTTTGGTGTAGTTGGATCTTTACTGACTCATTGTTTACTTTTCACATTTCTTATTCCCTTTTTTTGTATTCAAATTTCAATTTTAAAAACTTAATACCTATTCATTGCAATTGGAGTTTAACATTTTGTGGGAAATCAGGTAAATTCCATCAAATAATTTGTTTGTGCCTTTCTTTGTATTATTTTCTTTGGGAAAAATGTCTTGTTTATTTCTTTTGGTAAATTTCCCAAAAAGAAATCATTTTTGTCTTTGTCTTTATCTTGGTATTCTTTCAGATTTTTTATCTGAAAGAATTCCTTGAGACACTTTGTCCAAAAGAGTTCTTTATGTCTTCTATTTGTGGGGAAATTGTCTCAAACAATTTTCTCACAAGAAATCCTTTCTCTTTGATACTTGATCCCTTTATAAATGATCCTTCTAAAATCTTAACAAGGTATTCCTACCCTTTAGATTTATTTAAAAATACCCTTCAAAAAATTTATTTGGCCCTTCGAAAGAATTGTAAACGTCCATGTGCCATTTGGAAAAGTTATCTTGTACCTTTAGCTTCAAAAATGTACCTTTAAAAAGTTGAAAGCACCTTTCAAAAAAGTGAAATTTACCTCTAGAATAAATGTAAATGAATTTCCCGCAAGAAATGACCCTTCAAACGAATTGAAAAGGTCCACTTAGCTTGAAAAGATCCCTTTGGGAAAGTTGCAAAGTACCCTTGGGCTTCGAAGATATCCTTTAGAGAAATTTAAAAGGACATTTAGAAACAAAGTCCCATACAAAAATTCTGCATGACTTAACTTGATTTATCTCAAACAAAAAGTCAAAAAGAAAGACTTTGAGACTCTGACAAAACTTCTAAAAGAATTCTTTGGGTAAAAACTTGAAAGAAATAGTCTTGAACAAAAGTTTGAAAGAATACAAAACTTGAAATAACTCACTTATGCTTGTAATAAAGTTTGAAAGAAAAAAACACTTGAACAAGAACCTAAAGAAAGCTTTATGAAAGGAAATATTTGAACCTTCACCATTAACTTTGCACAGAGATTTTTTTTAGACAAATACACACACTAGACTCATCCAAACATATGAACAAACAACTATTTTTTTAATATGGATGGCCAATTTTGGTTTGAAAGACCAAAATTTGGTCAACACTCCCATTCTTAGACAACATAAAATTCCTTAGATCCTTGGGTGCCAAATTAACTCTTTGCCTTCAAATTATTTGGGCATGACTTTATTTTATGGTCCTTTTCTTACTCATATTTGGAATCCCCTTATTGATAGGTTTAAAAATAAATTATCAGGTTGAAAAGGGGTAATTCTTTTTCAAGTAGGTAATATCTTGTTAATCAAAAGTGTTCTTAAAAGTCTCCCTATTTATCTCATGTCTCTCTTTTCAAAATACAAAGATTTATTCAAGAGAAGTTAAAAAATATCCCTAAAATATTTTTATGGTCAGGGATTGAGGACAAATAAATATTTTTTTGGTGCCTTGGGATAAGGTCTATCTTCTCAAACATAATAGATGGATTGTATTACATAGTCTTAAATGGATGAATAAAGTGATGGTCACCAAGCTATGCTAGATATTTGTCAAGGATTCAAATCTATGATTAACATATTTAGGGATAAGTGTTTAAATAATAAAAATGTAGTTGTGATCTTAAGTTAAGAATATTTCTTAAGAGGTTCTTCCATTTGGAATTTCTTTATTAGGAATAAGTATATTCTTATCAATGGATTTAAGTGGAAACTTGTGAATGGTCTTAAAATCATATTTTGGTAGGATTCTTAGCTATAAGATCAACCTTATGGTAGTGTATTATTTTTCAAATTCAAAGACTCTTTGGTGTTAAATTTGTAGATTAAATTCATTTAAAAAATGGTAAAAAGCACTGGAAACATATTTTCATTGAGAATGCAAATGATGAAGTTATGAGTATTGTCTTTGATCTAAATTTTATTCTATGAGGTGTTCATGTGACTAATTTGATCAAGGAAGATGGATTAGTTTGGTCAAATTTAAAGGATGGACAATGGAATGCCACATTTAGTTAATCTTATTTAAATATCCTAATTAATAATGTTATTCCATGGACAAGAGTTTGGGATAAAGACATTATTTCAAAAATCAACATCTTTTTCTGGTTATGCATTCACAATAGGATTATCACTGTAGATAACCTAATCAAAATATGTTTGATACTGGTCAATTGATACATGTTTTGTGAATTAGAAAATGAATCTATAAATCATAATATGATGGAGTGCTCATTTGTTTTCAAAGTGTAGGGAGAAACTATGCATAAATTTTAGATGTATTGGGTTTATAATTATTCATTGTTAAACTCATGGATGGCTTGTAAACCTTCATTTTTGAACTAGGAGCTAAGAAAAATATGGAATATGGCTTACCCTCACATTTTATGAGGAAGATAAAAAGAATGAAATAATAAAATTTTTAGGGAAATAAAGAGGTCCCATAAAATAGTATCCATCAAAATTATTGATCTACCTTTGGAAAATTATTAATTAGAGTAAGAACAAAATTTTTAATTTCATGAAGATTTTATAGCTAAGAACTAGAATCTTAATATTGATGTTAAAATACTAATGGATCCTAGAATAAAAATTAGAAAACATGTTAAATAGATATATTATTTAACTATATGGGTCAAATTGAACTTTGATGGTTCTTTTAATGGTAATTTAGGTTTGTCTAGTGGTGGTGTCAATATGAGGGATAAGCATGGTTAGGATCTTGGTGCTTATGAAGGTAGTATGTGATATCACACAAATCATCAAGTAGAAGATCTCATGTTATCATGGGGGATTAAAATGGCCAAATATCTAGGGTTTTAAAAATTTCTTGTCTAGGGTGACTCTATGAAAATTATAAATTTCATTAACAAGGTAAACAAGTCCAATTAGTTAGATTATAGCATATATATAGAGAAGGTAACAAATTGGTAGACTAATTTGATAACAAAGTTGTGAATTCTATTTTTTTAGGAACTGGTCTAAATAATACATCTATCCCAATGATTATAATTTCACTATGGATAGAGATAATATCTTCAATTTACATTAATATTGTGATTAATTTACATGGTAAATATAGTGTCGTGTATACTATGAAGGATAGGAGTGAAGGGTGTTAAAAGAATTATTACGAATAAGTCTGTTGACATGATGGGTGTTACTCATTATTCATGTCTTAATAGTAATATATTATGTTTCAATGATTATAATGATCCATGTAGAAGGACGTGTTGAATTATTTTTAAGAAACTCAATGACAAGGAGTGGCTAACACATTTTAAAAGGAAATTGCTCAAACACTTCTTTCTTGTCATTTTGGGAATCATAAGTTCTATGTTAAACATAATGGGATAAAAATTACACCATGTGGAGACAATGTCAGTTAAGAAATTTTTTAAAAAATTGGAATTTTGGGAGATCCTTCAAATAGGTGGTCTTTCTACATTCATAGATAAAATCAAGGGTTATGAGCAATAGCTATCTAATAAATTTTTTGCTAACTAGAACAAACATATGGTGGAAATAAATAATGTAACTATGGAGATTTGTGAGAGGTTAATTTACCAAGTAATGGGTCTTAGGGTGGAGGATACAAAATATGTCAAATATATTAAAGATAAAAAACTAGAGATGGCCAAATTTTTGAATGAGGATGAGAAATTAACTGAATACCATGGGTTTTGTTGAAGGAGGACTTCCCATAACTGCATGATGAAGTAGAATATAATTTATTAAGGTATGTGACTCTTAAAGGTAGGTTTGTGGTATTTAATCATTATAATTTACATATTTTGAACTAATTTAGATTCCAAATCCCTATTATTATTCCCTTATAAAATTTTCATTCATTATAATGCTCTATTTTAGATGTTAAGAAGGGTAAAATGTAGTATCCTTTACATCAAGATGTGATTTTCCTTTTTTTTTTAAAAAGTGCTCAATCCTCATCCTATCCAAAAAAATTTGTTATTACAAATACTAAGGGTGGGGTGAATTATTTTCCTTAAAAAAATAATTCAATTTCACTTAACATCCATGAATCATTCATTCACATACATATATTAACCAATGCATATATGAGCATCTATGAAACCAAACAACATAAGAACATATAATTTATGTGGAAAAGACTCTTGGGGGATAAAAAACACTAAAAAAAATATTAGAATACAATATTATAATAAATTAATCCAAATTTATTGAGGCACCAACCCCACCAGGAACACCAACCCCTCATTAGTCAAGCACCAATTTCACTAGTTTTTTAGCAAGCTCCAACATGCATGGAAGAACCAACCCCCTAGGTAACTCAACACCAAATTAATAAAATATAACCTTTGATCACATTTTGAAATCTTTTTATCACTCAAGTTTTGATGATATCCTTTTATTTTTCAAACTTTTTTCTCTCTCAAATAGCCTATTAGGCCTTCTTGCTCAACTAGCCCTTTCCCTGGCAGAATTAGGTCATATGACCTTGATTATAACTTATAGATTCATATTAATATATTAATTAAATATTTAACACACCTAATTTATGGTATTAAAACCCTCTACCTATTTTTAAAAACTCTAAATCATTCGCTCATATCCTCAAATTTTTAACTAATCAAATTAGGCCTATTAGACCTTCTCTTTATACTTGACTCTTGATCTAACCCATATTGGTAAATAAATAACCTAAATATAATTTTATCACCATTTTAATATATAAAAAAACACATTTTAAAATTTAAAAAATCATTTCATAGGTTAGTCACCACCCATAAGGATTAAAACCACCTTTAGGCCTAATAGAGACCTAATGCAATTAGGCCTTCTCAAGGCACATGTTTCACCTTAACCACCTTGGAACACCATGAAGCTCCAAAAATGGATAAAAAATTTAAAAAAATATTAAAATATACCCATGATAATATCCCCTTATGTCCCTAACACCATTTAGCTCATTTCACTCCTTGAACCACACGATTATGTCTACTCATCATTAGGCCTTCTTACTGTCAGACAATTTGTCTTGCAAATAGGAACCATACACTTAAATTTGACACATAAAATAAAAAATAAATAAAATTTATATAATATAAATGAATATTTTTTCATCACTAATTCCATTATATTTCACAATACAGGTAAAAATACCTCAAATTGATCAACTTCATATGCTCACTTAGAACTACATATGGGCCTTAAGAACTCAGTCAAAATAGTTTGACTTTTCACATCATCGTAGGAGTTTTCATACATAAAAATGTGTTAAAATGAACCTATGAGACCAATATAATAAATTAATGTGAATTTTATTATTAAAATTTATGAAAAAATAATCAGGAACATTATTCTCATTCATACACAAAAAACTATCTATAGCTCCAAAAACATAGTCATGAAGATCAAGATTTAGAACACATGTATAGAAAATTTTATTAAATTATAATGTGTTTAAATTTTCCATAAAAATCATTAAAACATATTTTAAAATATATATTACAATTTTTAATATCAATATTAGTGTTATATACTAATCTCATGCCTTCACCCTACACATACCTCATTGTGTTAGACAAGTTGCTTTGAGAAAAACTTTTTATTTGTTTGTGAATATCATAAAAAATTATAATAAAATTTGATATGAGATATAGGTATTTAAAAATTACCCCATGTATTTGGATCCATCCCTAATCCACTAAAACCCATCCCTAATCTCATTCTCACTTCTACCTAGTTTTCTCACTATCTTCCTCATTAGACCTATTTAGCAATAGGTTAACTTCCATGACTAGTTTAGCATATTTAAGGTCTAAAAATAATTATAAAATTAAATTATAAAAAAATATAATTATCACACATAACATTTCAACCATTTACATGTTTTAACCAGTCAACCCTACTGCTACATCAAAAACTTAAGAAATAAGGGTTTTTTTGTAGCTTCCACTCACTCTTTTGATAGACCAATGCCACCTAAAAAAACATGGAAGATTCATCTACATTTTAAAAACATAAAACTAATTTAACCAAACCATTATGATCCACTTCCAATAAGATATTTCATATCAAGTCATAATGAGGGTTTTAGGAGAGTTTAAACTACCTTCTATTCTTAGCAATCATGCATAAAGGATTTACCCTCAAATCCAAAACCAATGAAAATAAATTAAATATAGGAACATTAATAATCTTCCATGAAATTATCAATATCTCATGAAAATGTTGTACATGTCAATGAACATAAAAAATTCCTTTTTGGGTTTGTAACACCCCATTCTGTGCACACAAAAAACCTCAACACTAATTTTCATTCTTTATTATTCAAGATATGCCATAAAATTTGATAAATACACTTTAAAAACTCTCATACCTTTGATAATTATATTATGAGATTTTTCACCTTGGTAACTTAACCCCTCATTAGGCCACACTAGGTCCCTTTGCACACTAGGCCTTGAATTGCCAGTCATACTTAAGCCTTGAAAACACCTTAAAACCTCTTGTACTATAATAAAAACCTCATACTCATATCATATGACCTCACAAAAATCTCATACACTAACAAACTTCTTCACAAAAGTCTCATAATATTCACCTCATCACACTACCAAGCCTGTACCTTCTCACTAGATCTCTTTGTGTACAGACTACGCTAAGAATTGACCTAGAAACCTCCTCTAAAAGATTATATACATTATAAACATGTTTAGATAGTGTAAAAAAATCTTCTCACATGTTCAACCAATGATTTTCATACATGATAATACCTCAAGACTCCTCATTAGGTCAGGTAGAGTCTAAGACTAGTTTGGTTGCATGCTTAGGATTAAGACCATATGCATGACTATTTACCTTGAAAATTTCTTGAGTGTTTCAACACTTCATATTATTTTTTTAAAATATTAACCATTAATTTATAACTATGTGTATCCATCTTACCAGATAAACAACTTCTCATACATGCTTATGATATGATAATTCTCATCAAGACTAGTACTTAGTAGTATGCTTACCTTGTATCCTAATTTTGACCTTGAAATGTCATCAGCTTTAGACTAATTACTAGGTTTCCTTAAAATTCTATTTAAATAGAGAGACAAAATATTGACTTCAAATTTTCTCATCATAAGACTTCTTTGTCACATACCACTACACCATGCATGGCCTAACCTTTGACCTTGAAATTAATTACATCCATATTGAATTTGATACTAATGACAACATAAATACTACAAAACTAATAATATGAACATACCTCAACAATATCCCCCTTTGTCATTGATGGAAAACACTTAAACAAAGCTGATCATTAACATCTCCTTATGTTGGATATTTTTCAAATTAACCTTTCTTCCAAACTTGAACTTTCTCCCCATTTAACATTAATGATAAAGGGTCATCTTATTGGAAACTATCTAATCCTTGGACCTATAAAAACACACATTTTCTTTCCAAAAAAATTCATTATCTCTCTTTCACAAAAACTCAACATAGATTAGGCTCACATACCTATTCTTGGAGCATGATTGGCTCCTCTTGTCTTCATGAGATATATAGACACTATCATAACTATGACTTGGTTTGATATAGTCATAATAAAAAATATTTATGACCCATCTATTGTGATCACACCTTTAGTATCTTCCTGATTGGACATTGGATCTGATTGTCAATAGAGAACATAAATCTCCCCTTAAGACCAAGCATCCTTCATGCTTTTTCTCACTATATAAGTGCCTCTATGAGGCTTAATGGAGTCACCTCTTCTATAGGATACTAAAACAATGTAAAATCAAGATATTCCTAGATGTTCATGTCCTTAAAAGACTGATCTCTCTTCATGATCCTCTTCGGATTGAGTTCTTCAATCTCTATTTGAATACCATCATGACTCAGTCTATTTGACTTGAATTTTTCATCCACAATATAAGTTGATATAGAGAATTCTTAGCACTCCTTTACATTTAGAATATTCCACCATGGAAAATAGTCCACTTGGACTTGTAGACTAGTCATCAACCTTAGATACCTTAGGTTTCCACTCAATGTCTTGTCTTCTTTCTTACACTCTATGAGTTTCAACTTTCTTGTTTTAACTTGAGAATCCATGCTTACATAAATTTTCAATATGACCAACCTTTTGACAATTGAAATACATTATTCTTCCTTATAGAAACACACAATGAACCATACCTCTTGATTTATGACTCTCCTCATAATTCCATGCATATTCATTCTTGGAGGGCCTTCTACAATGCCTTGATCTAGGACCAAATTGGTTACATGAATAAAAATAACGATTGAAAATGTTAGCATACCTTATATAATTAGATTTCTTGTTTGTATTATCCTTCATTCTGATAGCACCCCCATTCTTTGATTGATCATTGACCTTTTTGATCACATTAGTTTTCTTCTTTTGGTATCCATTGAAACCAAGACCTATTTTGTCATTAATAGTATTTTGACTACTCAAGATGTTGTCTAGATCATTGATAATATTTTCAAACTTCATAAAGGATATAACCTTATTTTATTCCTTATCCAATTCAACTCTTAAGGAATCTACTTTAGTTACATGAATTACACATTCTTCTTCTTTAGCCTTTAGGCTTGCAGTCACAATCTCAAGTTGAGTCTCCATCTATTTGACTATTTCTTCTTGTTCCTTAGAGTTTTTGCTAAGTTTAAATTCAAACAAGATGATTTTTTACTCATACTCTTTGAAAATAGATCTCATTACCCTATTTTTATTCTTCACTATCTTTATTTCTTATAGAGTATTCATCATTTTAGCCTCAAAGTGCACCTCATCTCCTTCTTCATCTAAATCACCAATAACACCTCCAATCCATATAGACTCTTCTTGATTTGAACAACTATCTTCCTTAGCCATGAAAATAACTTCATTAACATTAGGACTATAGCCTTCATGGTCACTTTTAGAATCACTTCTCTCATTCTCATCAGATGAGCTAAAATATTCCTTGGTATAAAGGCTTCTTTTATTCTTGAAAAACTTCTTCTTATCATCATACCTTATGAAGATTTTTTTTAATCATATTATACCTATAGGAATTTTTATCATCATCATGAACTTATTCATGTTATTCATCATCCTTTTAATTATGCTTATGAAGGTACTTTTTATCAAAGTGTCCAATCTCTCCACAATTACAGAATTTAAAGAACACCTTACCCTTGTATTTACCTAAACTAGTTTTCAACTATATTGCAAACATAGCTATCAACTCATCACCTCAATATCAGATTCATCACTATATTTGACTTTATTACCTTTCATATTCTTCTCCTTTGACTTATTTTATTCCTTGAATGCATCTTCCTTTTTTTTAGGTCTTCCTTCACTTGTCCTCATCTCAAGAGTTATTAGGGTGCCATGAAGTCCATCCATCTTTAGATTATATAGATCTTTCATCTCTTCAAAATAGACACTTTAGAATTAAAATTGGGGGTTATAGATCTCAAAAACTTTCAAATAATAGTAGACTCTTTCAATTATTCACCTAGGCCTCTTATGATGTTAATCACTTCATCAACTCTCAATAAGTAGGATGCAATGGTCTCATCTTCATTCATCCTTAATATTTCAAACTATCTTCTATGAGTTTAAAACTTAGCCAACTTGACCTTGGAGTTTCCTTCATGAATATTCTTTAACTTGTCCCAAATTTATTTATTAGACATACAATACATCACCTTTACAATTTTTTCCTTTGATAGGCCACACATAATAGCATTCATTGCTTTTGAATTATTGTCACTAGCCTTCTTATTTATTAAATCTATAGGAGGAATAGGGGTGAAATATATCCAACCAAGAATGATTTAAAAACATCATGACCTTGATACATCAAATATATCCTCATATTGACACTAAAAAAATCCTAATTGGTTTTATTAAACAATGGATCCTTACTTGTATAAAAAACACCTTATGCTTGACTAAAAATCTAAGCTTCTTTAAGATCACCTTTAAGATATTAGGCATCCTTAAAAGGAAATAATTTGATACCAAATTTTATAATTATAGATAATAAGAAAGGGGTGAATAATTTTCCTTAAAATAATCCTTCAATTTCACTTAACATGCATGAAACATTCATTCACATTCATATATTAACCAATTCATAAATGAACATCTATGAAGGAAAATAACATAAGAACACATAAGATATGTGGGAAAAACTCTTTGGAGATAAAACCCATTAAAAAAAATCTTGGAATGCAATCCTATAATCAATGAATCTTAATTTAGTGAGGCACAAACCCCACAAGGAGCACCAACCCTTCACTACTCCAACACCAACTTAACTAGTTTTTTTATCAAGATCCAATTTGCAAAGAGGTACCAAAAACCTAGGTAAATTAGAAAAAAAACTACTCACATAGAACATTTGATCACCTTTGGATACTGTTTTTTCACTTAATTTATGATGATATCCTTCTTTTGTTTTTTAAACTCTTTTATCTCTCTTAAACAACCTATTAGGTCTTCTCACTCAACTAGCCCTTTCCTTGGTAGAATTTGGTCATATAACCTTACTTATAGCCTATGGAAATAGAGTTATATCTTCATGAAATATTAAAAAAATATATCTTATGGTATTCACACCTTCTACTTGGTTTATAAAACCCTAAATCATTTTTTCATATTCTCAAATTTCTAACTAATCAAATTAGGCCTATTAGACCTTCTTTTTATACTTGACTCTTGCTCTCACCTATGTTGGCTAACCAAGAAACTAACCATAATTTGAAAAAACTTGAAATACATCAATAAATTAATTTAATAATTTAAATAATAATTTCTTGTGTTGGTAACCACCCATAAGGACTAAAACCACCTTTAGGCCTAATAGAGACCTAATGCAATTAGGCCTTCTCAAGGCACACATTTCACCTTGACCACATTAAAACACCATGATCCTTAAAATATGGATGAAATAATTAAAAAAAATATTAAAATATACCCATTATAATATCCCATTAGGTCCCCAAAACCATTTATCTCATTTCACTCCTTGAACCACATAATTAGGTCTACTCACCATTAGGCCTTCTTACTATTAGACAATCTGTCTTAAAAATCTGAATGATACACTCAAATTTGACACAACTAAAATAAATAAATAAAATGGATATAATATAAATGAATAAATTATAATCACCAAGTCCATTATATTTCAAAATATATGGGGAAATACCTCAAAGTGATCAACTTCATATGCTCACTCAGAACTGCATATAGGCCCTAAGAACCTAGTCAAAAGCCTTTGACTTTTCACATCATCATATGAGTTTATCATGCATAAAAATATGTTAAAATGAACCTATAAAAACTATATAACAAATATATGTGCATCTTATTCTTCAAAATTATGTATAAATAATTAAGAACACAATTCTCACTCATACATACAAAACTGCATGTAGCTCCAAAAATAGTCATGAAGATCAAGATTTAAAACACCTATATAAACAATTTTATGAACTTAAAATGAATTTAAATGAAAATTAAAAATATTTATAACATATTTTAAAATATATATTACAAGATTTAATATCAATATTGGTCTTATAGACCAATCTCATGCCTTCACCCTACATAGACCTCATTGTGTTAGATAGGTCACTTTGAGAACAACTTTTGCTTGTATATGAGAATCATAAAAAACTTATAATCAAAGGGAATATGAGATATAGGTATTTAATTATTAACTAATGAATATTTATACATCCTTAATCCATTATAACCCATCCTTAATCTCATTCTCACTCTTACCTAATTTCCTCATTATCTTTCTCATCAGGCCCATTTACCAATATGTCAACTTACATGATTAGTTTAGCATATTTAAGGTCTAAAACATACTCAAAAAATTAGATGAGAAAAAAATATAAGTCTCACACATCATCTTAAAACCATTTACATGTTTTGACCTGATAAACCATGCTTGCTACATAAAAAATATAAGAAACAAAGGTTTTCTTGTAGCTTCCCCTCACTCTTCTAACAAACCAACCCCACCTAGAGAAACATTCAAGAGTCTTATACATGTTAAAAAAATAAAAATAATAAAAATAAACCATTATAATCCATTTACAACAATATATTTAATATCATTTAATAATGAGGGTTTTAGGAGGGCTGAGACTACCTTCCATTCTTAATAGTCATTCATAAAAGATTACCCATCAACTCTAAAACCAATGCTTTTAAGTTCAATTAGGACACTTCCACTACTACTCCCCTAACCTATCTCATGTATTAGGATAGGAATAAAAAACTTGTGGCTTAATTATCCCTCTTTGATGCTATATCATATTTATCTATGCATTCATTTGGTTAGTAGGTTAGCCTATGGAGTAACCATGGCCTAGATAGACTATATATAGGAGGTAGTGGGTAATTGTTTATCATCATATTATGAATTCTACTCTTATTGAAACTTAGGGAGGTTTTCCCCTCGCAATGGCTTGTCTAGTATCATATATTCTAATATATTTTAGTCATATTTGGATCTATTTCTATTATTACACTTTATTGTTGAATTGATTTCATTACAAGTGGTATCAGAACTACGATTTGGGCAATCTTATGGGTGAAACCCTAATTTTTTAAATTTAGCTATATATAAAAATTGATTGTGAATTTATATGAATTTTTTTAATGGATGTGATAAATCATTAAATTAAGATTCCATTAAAATTTAAGCTCATTTGGATCTATTTTTAAAAATTTATTGCCATTTTAGTTTTTTTCATAGAATTACTCTATAACGCGCAATTCAAAGAATTTTTTTGAGTTATTTACATTTTTGTAAAGCTTAGAATTTTTTTTATAGGGTATGTTCTTTGTGTATTTTTATTTGAGGCTGACATAAGTCCAAAAATTTCTTGGTCAAAGTTGGGTCAAAAGTGCCAATCAGGGTCAACATCATAAAGCCCTTTTATGGTAGGTCCATAAACTCAAGGCTGAGGAAAGGGTGCTAAAACTCTAGGTAAAAATCCTAAAAATGAAGAGATGGATTTATAAGGGGGATGTACTATATCCTTTGTATTAGGGTTCTCTGACATAGATAACAAATTGAGCCAGCTTGACTATAGTGTGTAAGGCATTCAAAGTGAGGTGCAAGGCATACAATCTAATATGAAATCCATACAAGATAGTTTGGTAGATATAATGATGGATTTGAAAAATAATTAGTCAAATCATCTAGCTATTTATATTACACAACCCCAGTATGGTGGTTCTCCCTACTAGTCTACTTTAAATCCAACTATATTGCCATAGAGGAACCTATTACCAAAGGTGGATATGCACAAATTTAATGGAAAAGATCCACTCAATTGGATTAACCAAATGGATAATTTTTTTGATCTATATCAAGGTTACCATGTCATCCTTATATCTTGAACTTGATTAATTCATTTGGTATTGATGGCTATGTACTCAAATTAAAAAGATGACTCTCAGTGTCACTTGGTCATTTTTTTATAGAGGAGCTACAATTACACTATGGCAATAGTGTGACAAAGAATTACTTCAGCCAAATGGAAAAATTGTGATAGAATAGCTCTGTCAAGGATTATATTCATTATTTTTATAACCTATCCTTACATGTGGAGATAATTTCTGAGGAGAACTTGAATGACCTATTTTTGGGTGGACTCAAGGACCACATTCAACATGAGGTACACATGTTTAATCCATTTAAGATTTCTAATTCTATTATCATGGCACATAGAGCTAAGGAAAAATTCATAGCCAACAAGAAGTAACCATTCACTCACTTCGAAGATCATAGCATATTGACACCAACATTTCTTCCACTTACTAGATTAACCCCTCAACAAATTGTAGAGAAAAATGTAAAAGGATTATGTTTTAGTTGTGATAGAAAGTGGATCAAAGGACATAGATGTGATAAGAAGAGGTTATTCTACATTGAGGGACCCAATGAAGATGAAGAAGAAGATGATGCCTCCAATGATGATGAAGAAGAGATAGAGGAGGTACCTAAAGATTCCCAACCTACAATCTCTTGTCATGCACTTGTAGGTATTAATACTCCACAAACTCTTAAGGTGCTAGGTTTCCTCAAGAAATAGAAGGTGACAATGTTTATTGATTCTAGGAGCACACATAACTTCATCAACCATAAGTTTTCCACTTGATTGAACTATTTCATCTACCCAACACCAGAATTTTAGGTCATGATTGCAGATGGTGGTGCAATTAATTGTTTAGGTAAATTCCATAGTATTAAGCTTGATATGGGTGAGTACAATCTTGATTCTCCTATGTTTTCTATTCCCATGGGTAGCATAGACATTGTTTTTGGAGTCTAATGGCTCATAACCTTGGGTACCATTGAGATGAATTTCTAGGAACTATTCATGCACTTTCATTTTAAAGGTAGGAAAATTGAACTATGTGGATTATAGGTAAAATATCCACAATTGATTAGTTCACATCAGATGACCAAGATGCTAAAAAAGGTGATAAATGGAATTATTTCATGATTATGTTCCATACAAGTTTAACCCACACAGGCATCTACACATCATGATCTACAAATGATTCTTGATGACCACCCATCTATTTTTGGGGCCATGTCAAAAGGACTACCACCAAAAAGATAAAATTATCATGTCATTCAAATACTTCCAAGGAGTCATCCACCAAATATTAGACCATATAGATATCCATATGCATAGAAGAGTGAAATCAAAAAGATGGTCCATGAGATGTTGGAGGCAGGGATCATCAAGCACAACTAAAGTGCATATTCATCACCAATGCATATTAAGAAAGAATTATTTTAGGAAGGACTCAAGGGATATGTATAAAATTTTGTGGTAGAATGCTTGATATTCAAATAAAATAAATATGAGATAGTTAAGACCCCATGTCTATTACAATTGTTATCAATTACTATTCAAAGTTGGGAGGATGATTCCATGGATTTCATCATAGGGTTACATTATTTTGAAGATAAAAATGTTATCTTGGTTATTGCAGATAGGCTTACAAAATATTCCCATTTTTGTGCTTCTCACACCCATTTTTAGCAAGTACAATAGTAGCTATTTTTCTAGAGGTAGTTCTAAAATTACATGGAACCCAAAAAATAATTGTAAGTGATCATGATCCTATTTTCACTAGTAATTTATAAACTAAACTATTTTCCTATTTGGGTACTAGTTAGCTCATAGCTCATCTTACCACCCCTAATTTGACAAATAAATAGAAGTGGTTAACAAATGTTTAGAGGGGTATCTCTATTATTTTGTATCAGATAAACATGAATGCTAGGTTAAATGACTACCACTTATAGAATGGTGGTATAACACATCTTTCCATACCTCTTCTAAAATGTCTCCATTTATATCATTATATGGTTACCATCCATCTTCCATCACTTCTTCATTAAAGGTGAAAACTAAGGTTCAAGATGTGGAGGAGCACATTCAAAATAAATAAGATGTTTTGGCTAGTTTGAGAGAGAATTTGGCCTTGGCACAAAATAAGATGAAGCAACAAGCAGATCAACACTGTAGTGAGTGAAATTTTGAGGTGGTTGACTATGTATTTGTATGTTTGTAGCCTTACAAGTAGATGTCCTTGAAGCAACAAAAAAGGACAATAAACTTTCTCCTAAGTATTATGGCCCTTATCAGGTTTAATAAAAAATTAGAAGTGTGTCCTACAAGCTGCCTCATTCATCTCACATACACCCAGTATTACATGTTTCCTATTTTAAGAAGGTCATTGGAAAAAAAGTTTTAGCCTAGACAGAGCTCCCAGAATTAGATGAAAAAGGATGAGTCATTTTGGAACCAAAGAAGATCCTCCAAATATGTACTAAGAGGATAAGAACTAGAGATATTAGGGAATATCTGATCAAGTGGAAGAACCTAAGAAATGAAGATACAACTTGGGAAGGTAAATATTTTGTGCAACAACATCTAGAGTTGTTCAACATTGAGGACAACATTGGTTTGAAGGGGAAGGGCATGCTATGCCCCTAGCCTATCACATGTATTAGGATATGAATAGCTGACTTGTGGCTTATTTATCCCTCTTTAATGCTATATCACATTTCTCTATGCATTCATTTGGTTAGTAGGTTGGCCTATGGAGTAACCATGGTCTAGATAGACTATATATAGGAGGTAGTGGGTAATTGTTTATCATATTGTGAATTCTGCTCTTATTAAAACTTGTGGAGGTTGCCCCTTGAAGTGGCTTGTCTATTATCATATATTTTGATATATTTCAATCATATTTGGATCTATTTATTCTATTATACTTAATTTTTCAATTAATTTTATTACATCCACAATTGACATGAAATAATCAAGATATCATAAGAAATTACTTTTTGGGTCTATAACACCCCATTTTATGCACACAAAAAACCTCAACACTAATTTTCATGCTTTCTCCTTTAGTATATGATGTCAAACTTGGTAAAGACACTTAAAATAACCTATAACACTTATTAAAATTATTTCATGAGATATTTCACCTTTATAACTAAACTTGACCCCTCATTAGGCCACATTAGGTCTCTTTACACACAAGGCTATGAACTGCCAATCATACTTAGGCCTTGAACACACCTTGAATTTTTTTTTACTATTCTCAAAACCTCATCCTCATTTCATATGACCTCATACAAATATCATAAACTTCTAACATTCTTCACACAAGTCTCATACTATTCACCTCATCATGATACCAACCCTTTACCTTCTCACTAGCTCTCTTTGTGCAAGGACTAAGCTAATAACTAACCTAAAAACCTCCTCTAAAAGATTATATAGATTATAAACATGTTTAAATAGTGTTAAAAATATTATAGCATGTTCTACTAATGATCTGCATACATGATAACACATAAAGACTCCTCATTAGGTTAAACAGAGTCTAAGACTAATCTAGTTGCTTGCTTATACTTAGGACCATACCCATGACTATTTATCTTTACCATTAATTAATAAATTTGTTTATCCATCTTAATATACCATCAAATTCACACAAATGCTCATGATATGATAATGTTCATCAATACTAATGCTCAATAGTATGCTTACCTTGTATCATGATCTTGACCTAAACATGTCATTAGCCTAAAAACTATTACTAGGTTGCCTTAAAATTCTCTTTCAATAGAGAGACAAAATATTTCATCAAATTTTCTCTTTTAATTAGACTTTTTTGTCACATACCACTACACCATGTATGGCATCAACTTTGACCTTGACATTAATTACATCTATCTTGACTTTGACATCAATGACAACATCAATGCTATAACACCGACAATAAGAGCATACCTAAATAGACTTATCCCAATAAGATCGCTATTAAGTTGACATAGGGTTCCAAAATAATTATGAGGATTTATACAATAGTAAAGCATAAGAAGGATCTATAGGGTGAGAAGAGTGGGAATCACATAGATTTGGAGGAAGGTTCTAATATATTGGGCATGGATAACATGGAAAAAGGGTTGAAGAGGTTGATTGACTTAAAAAATTACAATGAGAAGCCTTTGAATGATAATGTTGAAAATAATTATACAACCAAGGATGAGAACAAAATTTATGAGGTTGTTGAAGGTCTGTAACTACTTAAGGAAAGGGGTTTGGATATTGAGATGAATAATAAGTGGCCTAAATTTTTTATCAGTCAAGAGAATATGAACAAGGATTTAAACACTATTATGACTTCCGTTAATAAAAAAAATAAACTAGAGTAATTGGGAGATAAAATTGAGTTTTATAAGGATTTTATGCATTGGTTTATGAGAGACCATTTTAGACTTAAGGAAGTGGTGAATAGTATGAATAAAATAAAGGGATTCACCATTTAAATGTTGACTTGATGGAAATTAGTTTGTAGATGAAGCATTGAACAAAAAAGTCTAAAGTATTGAGAGAGCTAATGAAACCCTTAATGATATTTTGAGAATGGTAATTGATTTTAGTCTAGATTCTAGGAAAAACTATGTCAATAACATGGAAGGATTAAAACTATTGGGTAAGAGGAAAAATGAATAACTAGATCAAGGAAAAATGGATGAGAAGAAGAAGGCAAAGGCTGTGGAGAAATAAGAATTATAAACTCTTCATAATATGGACACAATCATTAACAATATGAAGAAGAATTGGAATGAAGTACTATAATTGTATATCTACCCAAGATGTTAGTAATTTATCTATGCTACTTTCTTACCATGTTTTTGATATTTTTTGGATGTAAGTTCCCTTAGTGATTATTTTGTTTGTTCAACAAGTATATTTATTATCTTATAGTTTTAAGACCATTCATTTTTTTTGTAATGGGGAGGTTCCCCTTTAATAACCCACTTTCACCATTAATAAACACATTATCATAGGGATAGATTGATCAATGGGAAAATGTTGAGTGGGAGCTGGATTAGTAGTTGGATTGTTGAGATCATGGATTTCCCTCTCAAAATATGATTTAATAAATTCATGACAAAATTATGACTATCTTTTCTTCTCAAATGATGGTATATAAAACACTAAAATATTATTTAAGGACTATGAAATCAGGACCACTACTAAAAGTGATAAATGAGTGAATCCTAGGACTGACTAGTTTATCAAATGGCTCAAAATAATTAAAAGAATATCAATATGTTTAAATTAGTTCTTTAAATGAAACATATTTATCACTATTTACAGTGGAACTACTAATATTCATAGTAGTAATAGAATCTTGATGACAATGTTAAAAACTACCTAGTATCTCCACAAACCTCCATAATTATTTTCCTTTGGGTGAAGATTTGTTAGAAGATAATTTTGGATGCAAATTATTAGTTGAATATGATTTGAAATAATAATTCATACCATCTAACTTGAAAATTTTATAGAAGAGATCAATGTAAATAAATTATTTAAAATCAATCTAAACTTTATAATTTCATGAGATGATTTGGTTTAAAACCTCAAAGGAGACACCAATGCCATAAATTTATACCCAAATATGATAATAGATCTCAGATATGAGCTCTTAGTATTTATATTGATGGAGGAGTGGATAAGATATAATAAATCATTTCACTCATAATGCATATGGATTATGATAATATATGCATACATGCACACGTGCGTGCATGCACATGTGTGCGCGTGCTCACACACACAAATTATAAAGTTAGGACACTATTTAAATGAAAATAAATCATAGATAAAAACAACTTGAACTACCTGACAACATATTTAATAGTGAGAATCATAATCAATGATTAAGATAGATGATTACTCCCTAGAGTATCAATAATTTTTTGGATCTCAAGTTCACACTCTTGAAGCCCAAAGTGTTTTATGACATTTTGGGATATTTGAATGAAAATTTTAAATAATTTATTCAAGGATTTTAGTTATTACTAAATGATTTATCCACATCTATGAGGTTCCTATTGACTTTTATATTTTATTTTTAGGCTCCCATTTATATTTATTTATACCCATGCCTCATTGGTCATAATTTTCTCTTGCCCACAATTCATATTTTATCCTTTTAGCTCATTTCCATGGTCATAATGTATTCCTATTCTAAATCACATTATAGTTCTAGTCCTTCTAGGCCTAATTTTTGAAACCAAAGTTTAATTGTGACCACTCCAACATGCCTAATTCTATTTTTAAAAAAAAATCATTTTCAACCACTTAATCTTGGTTCATATTGTAATTTTTTTTCACAATCACTTTGTATCTCCAATACCTATGTTTTTTTAATGTCACTTGTGATCCTTATAATTGTGGACATTTTAATATTTATAAGGTTGGATATTAAAAAAATAACTCATAATCACTTTGTCTAAGTTTTTTACATTAAGTATTTTATAGTGACCATAATATTATACTTAAATCCAAAAATTTACCTATGATTGCCTTCACATATTATTCCCAAGTATAAGATAGCCTCACCATGTTAATAATTAATCAATTCATCTAATTTAACACATCATCTCATGATCACAATGCTTAAAAGGTTTTTTTGGACTTCAATATGTCACATGTAGATCCATTTCCATTTAATGGTTATTAATAGTGTAATTGGTTATTAGATTAGTATGATATTTACTAGTTCATCAGTTAAAGCTTGGATATGAGTGATGTTGGTGACTTAGAATTTTTTTGGTAATTGATCCCAAACATATATAAATTGAAGTAAAATAATCTAAGGGTTTATGTAGTTTTAGTTCAAGGAAAGTTAACTACATCTAGTCCATGCCTAGTGGCCAATTATCCATGACCATGTATCATACTCTAAATGACATAGTCCCATGGAGTCACAAACTAAGTTACAATTCATTAGATATGGACTTCATGTGCTTGTGATCTCATGCCCATTTATAGGCTACCATATGTCTTGATTAGGTGGCCATAATAAAATAAATTAGGTGTTTTTTTATTAACATGTTTGACCATAGATATCAAAGAGAGTATAAATTATATTTATGAGTTGAATGGGTCCACACAATTTAACTAGAATTAAAGCTACATTTCATGAGTATGTGATCTTATGACTGATCAATGGTGGCCATGTGTCACATATGGGATTGTCCAATCCCATGGATCTATGTAATGATAATTGAAAAGTTTGAGGTGGACTTATTTAAACCCATGGTGCATGAATAATAAACATTATCCATGTATACACAATAAATTAAAAAAATTAGGAAAACTTGGAGTTTAGTCAAGGGTCACATTTCATGATATTCTACCACATGGCCACTATAGAATCAAATAAGGTCTATTATGTGTAATTATAAAATTCAAAGTCTCATGCAAAGATGAGGGGACACAAACCCATGAAGATATAAAAGTATATTTTAAATCCACATTAATTAGTGAGAAAAGATATGAAATTCAAAATCGTAGGGACATTTCCATAAAATCCATGACTCGTGACCAATAATAAGTGGCTATATATTTCAACTTGATTAGACATAGTATAAAGTTAAAAATAAAGTGGTGTTATAGACTCATTAGGACACTAAATTTGATAGGCATCTCCCTATAATTTTATTTCCATATGGACATGGTGAACATTTGAAAAAAAAAACACAAGGGATTGTTTTCATTCATATTTTTAATTTTACATATCTTTTTTGAGAATGACTAGTCTTGTTGGAAAGGTCTATTCAAGGGATAAGAGGTTATCTTGTTGATATGGTTTTTATGCACACAAAAAATGGATAAATGAGGTAGCCTATAACATTTTGGGATGTTTATGGAATGAGTTTCCACTATAGGGCATGAGTTTTAGGTATGAGGTTAAAATAACTAGGTAAAGGAATAACAAGTTGAACGTATGAATTTTTTAACTAGGCTTATGGATGGATGTGTGAAATCTAATAGAAAAGAAAACACTATGTGAGTTATATAGATGAAAGGTTACTCTATGGTGGGTATATTTTAAATAAAATCAAAAAAGGAAATAAAGGTAAGGCAAAAAAAGGCTCTGTATTCTTAGAAGGTCACTTATAAGATTGTTTATTTGGTGGTCAAGTATTTTGAAGACCAATGTTTTCCACTTGCAGATATTGCACACTCATAAATAAACATGATTATTAGTATATTAAAATAAGTATAGTAAGCTTACTAATCTCAATTTAAGGTTTTTATCCTTAGGGTTTTTGTTTCAAACACTTATTTGAGAGGTTACATCTTGGGCCAAAAAGTTTTCTATAGTAGATATAACACACTTCTAAATGACTATAACAAAGGAAATAATCCTAAAAACTTGGGGTTATTAACTCAATCTTAATAATTGCTTAAATAAATGAAATTTACCAACTCTCAATTAATGTTGCACATCTAAGATAAAAATTCATTAATTGAAACAATCATATTCTTCTTTAGCATTATCACACTTGAGAATTAATAAATTTATACAAATAAAGAAACTTAAATTTCATTAACACATAAATGGAATAATAAAGAACAAACACATTTTCATGACAATAAATATCTTGATCTCCTCATGTATATTGATAAAAAACTTTAACCCTTTGAAAAGAGGGTTTTACATGTATTTCAAGGAGCTGGGGAAGGGTTCACCTCATCCTCCAAGTATATAAAAACTTTGGACTACATCATAATAAGTAGAACATAAGTTCTAGTTAGATATAAACCTACATGTTATAAATTATAGATTACATCACATATGCAACATTGGTCAAATTAATTTGTTTAATTAAAACATGGATATAACAAGACTTAAATAGCCATTTGTAATAATTACATGAAAAATTATAAAAAAAAGCCTTTGACTAAGGCTAACTTGGATCCTACTTGAAACTTTTCATTTTTGTTATTTGAACTATAGCTATAACTAATGTTGAGATGGTGACTAGAGTTGAACTAGTTATTGTAGAAGATGTGGTAACTAAATTTGTATTTGGGGGTAAACTAGTATCTTGAACTGGAGTTATAATTGGAGATGAAATAAGAGGTTAAGTTGATTCACTTTTTTAGTTTTTATGGACTAAAGTTAATGGTGGTGTTGTAATTGGTACATTAGGTGGAGTCTGAGCTTAGGAACTAGTAGGTGGTGTTGAGGCTACTTTCTTCTTGGTGTCCAACTCTTGATAATGTTTGTGTCCTTTGGAATGTTTCACCCATATTAATCTCATATCAAGGAGAGGAGGTCTAGTTACCTTATCTATTTATTCTACTAGCCTTAAATGTTCCATCTTAATATATTATAAGCCTACTTAAAAAACCTCCACTTCAATTGATTTCTTCCTCACTAAACTCAACTTCACTTCAATATCCTCCAGTGTCAATCCTTGTAAACTTTACTTGAAACTGTTTGAATCTTTTTGTATCATTTGGTCAAAAATAGTTTGGGATACCAATTTTATAGTGTTATCTCATGATCTTATTAATTCTAGCTCATCTAAAATTTGTACTACATGTTTATATTGTTTAGTGAGCTTATTAACTAAAGAATCAACAATACTTACCCAATCCTAGGATTTTTGATTCCTTATGATAGCTATATTGAATACATTGGTTTCCTCCAAATGGGTCATCAAATTTAAATGGCTAAATTCCTTATTAAGAATATACAACACCAAGAAATTTAATTTGTTCTCATCTTCTTTGATAAGTTTAAACAATTATGTTATTGTAGTTACATGTGGAACCAATTAGAATCTCAAAGAAGGAATGATATCAAAGATTTCATATAATATTAATACCACACTCCGTGCTTTATGCTAGAGAGAATTCAACTTACCTATTTTTTCTCTCTAAGAGTCTCTAGCTCTTCTTCTAATTATTTTTTGGCCTACTCTATTATCTCATGAATGTCAAGTACTAATTTAGTGTGGGTATCCATGTAGGACTTAAGGTCTTAAATTTAAGGGGACTAACCCTTTTTTCTATCCTATCTTTTCAAGAGATAGTAAATCTCTTATCTTATTTCCATAATTAGGCCTTTGACAATGTTATATTTTATCTTCCTCTTCCTTGCCCTTTACACTAAGGTGGTTAAGTTTTCAAAGAGGGATCTCACAATGGGCATCTTGGTGATATTTAAATTTGTCCTCTTAGAAACTAATGCCCCTACCTTCTACCAATCTATAAGTGTCAACTTTGACATATTCAATAGTTGGGATTCTATTTGTGTATCCTTTTCACACTCAGATTCAAGCTTAGTGAATGGCTACGCATTCAAGGCCAAATTATCTTGGACCAGTCTATGTTCCCTAAGTGTGGTATGGGATGCAAAACATAGATATGTTTCTTTTTGTGGGATCTCTTTATTTCCCCCACTACTATGGTCTATACTAGTCCTAATGAAGGTAGTGGTGAACCTAATTTAGTAGAGGAGGCTTCCACTTGGGTGGTGGGTTGGCTAGTGGTTGTGAAATTAAAGGTGGAGATTAAAGGAGTATAGGTTGAAGTAGTGGATTTTATAATGAAAATAGGCATAGTAGGTAATGTTTACATAGGAATAAACGTAGAGAAAACTAGCAATGACATAGAAGAAATAACTAGTAATGAAATAATAGGAGAAAGGATATAGGGAGTAGTGAGCAAAGAACCCTTACTAGATTAGTCACCATTAATTGGTGCCTTTACTTTCAATACTTACAAGCTCAAAAATTTAGCTTTTTATATCTCCTCTTCATCTACTTCATGGCTTGGCTCACCTTCAAGAAAAGGTTGTGACTCTCCACTTTTAGATCTCATTTGATTGCAAATTATTGTCCTCTTAGCCCAAGGAGAAGTCACTTTTTGGGTAGGAGAGGGAATATTTATACTAGATATTATGGCAACTAAATTTTCCATAGTAAGTTCCATATCTTCCTCATTAGAGGAGTCTAGGAATATGATCTTCACTTCATCCCCAATAGTGTTGTCCTCTTGCATTAGCTCTTTTGCTAATTCTTGTTTGACCTTAGTTAAATAGTAGATATTTAAATTGGAGGAGTTTTTTATTCCTCTTGTTGAGCAATAATTGATGTCTCCCATACATCTTCATCTTCTTCTTATTGAGTTGTAATCATAGTAGGTGGTTGTTGGTGGTCCTACATTTGCTCTGATAGCTATTCGAAAGGTCTACCACTCCAAAAGTCATATGATATCCATCCCCTTCATATTAGGATCCTATATTGTCTTGAATAAGTGTAAGGAATGGGCATACTTGTATTACCATAAAAAATATTAAATTAGGATATCAATCTTAACCCATACATTTACTTATTCATCATATTTTACGTTAAGGACTAAGAAGTCACGATTGAAATATTCATGATTATATGAGATGATGATATTGTGAACCTTTTTTTGCACTCTTTGGTGGGGGTCCCAATCCCTATGGGTTAGAGTGACTAAGGAATAAACCTTCCTTTCATTCCCAACCTCTTTGAAATGTCTTCTGCATGTATATTTAATCCTCCCATTAGTGAGATGAGAGCTATGGAAAGTGATTTTCTTACTCTTTATCAAGTTTTCATCGATCTCATTCCATAATTGGAAAGCAATGTATTGCTCAAAAACCCTTTTATAGGATAAATTTAGGGATCTAAATAGGGTCTACCTTATGCCAAAAAATCATGATAACTATATAATCTAGTTATAGCCAATAATCACCCAAAGATATGAGTGTATTAGTGATACTCTTGGAAATCTTTGATAGAGTCTAACCATGAATTACCATCCAAACTTGAGGATATAAGTCCTATATAATTCTTACTATATTTCTCACATAGGCATAGATGTGAATAAAATATAGAAGTCACATATTATATTCTTGATGTAGTAAGGGTTGTGATTCCATAAAGACCCATTATATCTATAAATAATCCCCGTGACTACATCTAAAAGATATGAAATCATGTATAAGTTTCCCCTTGGGGCCTCTTATCCTTATACAATATTTGTTCATGCAGATGGGAAATAATAACCATACCTAATGTATAGGTGTGCTCTAAAAAGATGAGTAGGTTAAGTAAGGGAACCCATTCTAGATGTAGGAAATGAATGCTTGGGTGGATAAATAGTTGATTTAATAATGCTATGATAATACAAATTCCATTCTAAAATTAGGTGATGGGTGCATAGTTCTTGGTATTTTCCTTGATTGTTAAAATCTTTCCCAAGAGAATCCATTTCCCTACTACTTGTTCCACATTATTATTTTTCTTCCAAGTAACCAAACTATGTAAGTCAAATATAGCATTTGGAATGGGAAAAAATAAATACCACATAAATTCATCACATAAAATGTATGAAATAACCATATTTTTTGTGATATAGTGTATATATCCACTATTTGTAATTATCCCTTTGAAGACTAAGTCTCGTAATAAGTCAATGCATGTCATGAATTCTAGTTTGGCTCCTACATAGTGAAGTGCTCAAATGTTTTAATGGCATCAAGTTATCTACAATTTTTTTTTCCTCTATGAATATGCCTTCTTTGTATGTGAATGGGTTAAAATTATCTATGATCTCCTATAGTACCAAGTAATTGGCATGAAGACTGTCAAACATTGTTGCATCAAAAACCATGTTTAGGTATTTTGTGTAGTCTTTAATGGAGAACCTAAATGGTGGTGGATCTCCCTTGAATGCCTTAGATGAATACTCTATTATTTTTTTGTCAATTATGGTGTGATTTATGAGCTTATAAATGGTGGTCTAAAACTTTGTTACAAAAATTGAAAGTCATTTTAGACAGCTAGGGATTTTGAAATTGCAGAAGGCTATGTGCACTCAAGCTATTGAAAATCAAATGAGGTGAACTTAGTTAGGGGCTCAATTATATATATATATATATATACATACATTCATTCTATTACATGTTCCATTAATCACCGACATATATGATCTCATCTTCATTCAATTCAAACTTGACCACCTAGGCCTAGTGGGCATATCACATAGGATGTTTACTCATTTGGGGTACCACATTGTTAATTTTTATTTTGACACTTGTCATTGTATGTTTTAGGTAGGGGTCAAACTTTTACTTTGATCTAAATGGTATGATATGGTGAGAACAAGATTTTGATTGAAAGACTTTGAAGAGAAAAATGCTCTTTGGAGAAATTCATTTGGTAATATTTGTCCAAAAATTGTTGAAGGGAAAGTTCTTGACTCAAACATTCCAAATGAAAGTTGCCAAAGATCCTAAAAACCAAGTGTTCTTTGGGGAGATTTTTATTTTGGAATATGTTGTTGAAGAGAAAGTTCTTGACCAAAACCTTTTGAATGAAAGTTTCTAAAGTAAAGTTATTGAAGACCAAAGTTTCCAAAGAAATGTTGTTGAAGAGAAGATATCGACCAAAACAAAAGTTAAAATAAAGTTATCAACTAAGTAGTTTTTTAGGACCAAAATTTTGAAGATTTATAATGTCTAAAATGTCAAATAAAAGAATTTGAATAAGTAAATTTAAATAAAGAACTTGAATAAACAATCCTAAATATATATCATACAAGAAAACCTTCCAATATTTTAGGTAATATATTAGTTTCAATAAGTCCTTCTAATGGAAAATAGGTGCACCCAAAATTGATTCAAAGTCTAAAACATAAAATTTATATAGATACACATGCATAACTTAAATGATGAATAAACCTTGGATTTTTTTTTAAATGGGCCCCCTCTTTAAGGTGGGGTGTGTTGGTTACAACAAATGGTAAATCACAGGGGTGAATACTCTTGAGTTTTGAAGAACCCAAAATATCTAGTTTTGAAATCCAAATATCAACCATGAACCATACCTAAATAAATGATTAAATCAAAAACATGAAAAAGACTCTTAATAATTCTATGCAACATACTAACTTCACTCATACCTTGGACATGTGTGTAGGAAAGTGATATTATTTATTTCTTGTCAAAGGGTTTTAGGCAAAGAAAAAAGGTGTGATGTAGGTTTAATTATGATTATAAATTAAGTGCATAGAAATTTGGGAAATTTGGGCATTACTCTACTACCAACTAGGCATCCATAGCCCCAATAGAGATACGTTTGATGGCCTTTTCTCTCTTCTACCATATTTACCCATGATACATGATACATTGATCTTATTTCATAAAGTAGTATTTTAATCCACTTTTTATTTTATTTTTGACTTGTATTATGCCTTTTTTTGACATTTTGAATGAAAAAGGGTAGAAGGTGACAACCATGAGATATTTTTAGAAAAATTTGGTTAATTATAATGTCCCTATAAAATTTACCCATGTCAATGGTTGTTACCTCAGACAAGTATTAACATTTAATGTGCATTTGACCTATGGGGATAATGAGAGATTTATAAATTTACATATAACTATGGGAGTAACTTTTACATACCTTATACAATCATTATATTTATAACATATTCATGGATAACTCTCTCATTGCTTACTTGGGTTAAGAATTTTGAACTACAAGATGCAAAACCCATTGATTTGAATTAGATTTAAAACACATAGGATATTGTTTGATTATACCAAGAGTGATCAATTAGATTGGAACAAAGGAAAATTATTGTAAAAAGTGGGAAAAATATTATGAAAAAAATAACTACACTAAGCAAAGTAAGATGCAAGAGACCAAGGAAAACTTATCTAGAAAGCATGAATTATTCTAATGAAATTAAATGACTAAAAGAATGAATCTAAATAATAAATAAAATATAACCTACTCTTACCTCTACTATAAAATTATTATTACTTAGAGACCTCTTCGGATGGAGCAACCATGAATTAATGCTTCAAAAACTATCTATTAACTAGATATGTCAATTATTTACCTTGGAGGTCCTTCAAATGAAAGCCATTATTATCCAATATCTTGGAGATATAATAAGGTCCTACCCATAGCGGGGTTAACTTGTCATGCATTCATTTATTTTCATGGGATTTGTCCCATAGAAGCACCATGTCATAAATCTTAAATGTTTTAGATTTTTATCTCTTATTGAGCCATATTTTGACTAAATAATAATGTCTATTGAAGTTTTATAATGATTCATTCTTGATATCTTCCATTTCAATGATGTCCAGTAGTATAGACTATATCTTCTTGTTGGGATCTATGTATTCCTATATAAATTGATATGTTAGAATATTTAACATGATTGGGAACACTAGTTGTTTCCCATAAACAATCAAATATGATGAGGCTTTAAGGGCCTACTTATACTAAGTTTGATATACCAAAGTGTGTATTTAATTAAGAGATGCCACTCTCTAGGCTTATCCATAACATAGTTCTTGATAACATCAATGAGGTTCTTGTTGGTCAATTTAGCCAATCCATTCCCTTGTATGTAGTGATTGGAAGATGATATGCTTGTGATCTAATTATCATGGGCCTATTATATAAACTCAAATGATTGAAATACTATCCCATTGTCACAAACCAAAGAGATAGGTGTGTTAAGCTTGGTTTTGAAATGATCTTCAAAGAAACTGATCACATCTTGTGCTCTTGAATTTTTGGTGGCTACTACCTCAGTCTATCTAGTGCAATAATTTATAGTAGTGAGCATAAAATTATTTCTAGGTGAATAATTTAGGTTTATGACACAAATGAAATATAAGCCCCATTAGGAAAACTACTTACCTTTAATCACAGGCTATAGTGACATCGTTGTATGCACCTCTTATTTTACCAAGATCTAACATTCATGGCATGTCCTTCTATGGAAGTGAGCATCTTTAATTATTTTTGGCCAATAATATCCCATTATAATTATTTTATGGGCTATGGTATTATTAGATGAATGGCTGCTACATATTTTCTTTTATAGATTTTTTAGAATCTCCTAGCCTTCTTCACATGACACACATTTTAAATAGATTCCTTCATAGTTATTCTTATAGATGATTCCATTCATGATCATATAATGAGAATATTTGAGCCTCAAGGCTCTCTTTTTATCTCTCTTGAGTTTCTATGGGCATGTTCTAATGAGTAAAAATTAAATAATTCCTGAATACCAATCCTTTTGGGAAACATGTGTTTGGAAGACTTCTTCAATGGTGATGTTTGGGTCTAGTTCACTAATCAAATGAATAATACCTCATCCTATTATCTTGGTAGGTTTAATTTCAATATCAAACTCCTATAATTTAACCATCCATTTTACCCTACGCTCTCCCAATTTATTATGTCCAAGCATAAGCTTGATAATAGGATATAGTACAAAGGCAATGGTCTTGATTCAGAGGATGTAGTGCCTAAACTTATTAATTTATTTAATAAGGGAAATTATTTACTTGTAAATTATGGAATATTTAAGCTCTACATTTTTTGAGTTAGTGCTCATAAAATTGATAGGGTGTTCACTTTCTTCCCTCTTCTATGTAAATATAGAAACAATGGTATGATCTGAAGTGAATGAGTACAATAAAAAGTCTTTAGTGAAATATGAGCTTACCAACACTATGGCCTAAAAAATAACCTTATTTATATCTTCTAAACACTTAGCTTTAGGTTTATGCTCCAATTTGGCATCCTATTTGAGCATTACATTCAAGGGTCTAAAAATCTTTGCAAATCATGATATGAATTTACTCACAAAATTAATCTTTCCAAAGGACTTGAGCTCCTTTTTTATATTTGGGAACATTATTTTTTAAATCCAATATATATTTCTAGGTCAAAGGTGATGTTATATTTAGTGATAATGTGTCTTAAAAACTTGCCTTTAGTAATATGAAATATACTCTTCTTGGGGTTTAGTGAGATACCAAACTTCCTACACATTTAAAACATGGATATAAGATGGTACATATGATCAACTCTATTTTTAGAGAAAATAATGAGGTCATCCATGTACAAAAATATGCATATTTTATCAGTCCCTATAATGCATGATCCATTGCTATTTGTTAAGTAGCTCCAGTATTGATCAGCCCAAATGACATTTTCTTATATGCATATGTTCAACATTTTTTTGTAAATGTGGTTTTCATCCTATCCTCTAATTCTACCAGTACTTGATTATATCTTGAAAACCTATCTAAGAAAGACATCATTATAAAACCACTCATAGTTTGTATCACCTCATTTAAGTAGGGTAGAGGATAATTGTCTTTATCATAAGCTTTGTTAAGGTTTTTGAAGTTAACACACAACCTAATTTCATTGCTCTTCTTCCTACCTTAAACTATATTAGCCACCCAAGTTTAATGCCTGATAGGAAAAAATATTTAGGCACATAATAGATTCTCTAATTCTTTCTTGGTAATGGTTCCAAGATAGGATAAATTAGTATTTACCTTTGTTTAAATGTTTTATGATTAGGCTTGAGAGGAATTATATGGGTGATAAATTTAGGATTGAATATCCTTAATTCATCAAGGTCCATGCAATTACATTTTTATACTTGATAATCAACTCCTTGACCTTTTTCCTTTCATATGAAGTAAAACTTAAGCCAATATTAATAAGGTGTGCATTCCTTTCATCACCCATGTTTTATGAGCTAAATTCAGATTCATTAACCTTGAACTACCTTTTTTGATGCACTTAAGGATATATATCAAAGGCCCTTTCCAAGGTAACCATCCCCAATGGGGATAATTTTCCTTAAGCTGGATGATATCTTACTCAATTCTTTATGGAACCTATGGCTTCTTTCCTTATCATCAATTATTTGGGACTCAAACTATCTTGAATTAGTCAAAAACTAGATAATTTATTGTTCATTATCAAATACATGAAAATTTTCAACATTATCTAGCACTAATGGATAAGGCACCAATTCAATAGATAAATTCTATACTTTTGACTCTTGTAGAAGCACCAAAATTATTATTGAAGTAACCAATGAATCAATAGTCTAGTTTTATTCTCTCAGAATAACCACTATATCAAACACCTTGAATGATTTGATTAAAGCCTAAGATCTATGATTTTACTTATTTAAGGATGAAAATTTGCATTGGTAAATATTATTTACTTGGCTAATCACCAGTTTTAAGTCTTTATAACCAATAGTTCCTTAAAATTATTTTTGAAGGTAAACTAGAATCCTATAATTAGGACTCATAGTTTGATTTGTTATTGGTGAAAGAAACTAGAGCCTATATGCTACTAGGTATTTATTCCCTTGTGGGTTTCCCAAATTGATACCAACACATGATATTTGTTTGGATCTTTCTCTATCAAAATGGAAGGTCAAAAATTGGTAAGGGCCCCAAATTTCTTCTCACATTTCATGTTTCATAGTAAATGTATAAATTACAAGACTAGGAGACTTATAACTTACTTCATCATTGTCAGTGTTGTACTCTATAATAAAATGTTTCATCCTTAAATCTTGATTGA
This sequence comes from Torreya grandis, assembly GCA_037957365.1. Classification (NCBI taxonomy): domain Eukaryota; kingdom Viridiplantae; phylum Streptophyta; class Pinopsida; order Cupressales; family Taxaceae; genus Torreya; species Torreya grandis. Next base: position 1,328,590 of record JARHVA010003214.1, read on the forward strand.
TATTTATTTGGTTGTCTATGCCTCTCTATTGTAACCAAATATGAGATATTAACATCTTTAACCAATCTTTGCTCAATAATAGCCCATATCCCTTAGGAATATTTACTACTAATATGTTGATAGTCATTTGTACTTGAGGTTCTAATGCAATATGGATTATTACATCATTAAGTTCTATTAAAACATGTAATATTGTCTTATTTAGGTAGACACAATCCTCTTAGATGGGCTTGGTGTCAAACCAAACTTTTGGTGAGTAGAGGTTGGCATCACAATAGTTGAAGCCCCAAAATCTACTAAATAATTGTGTATATTCTTACCAAATTCCCAAATGGTTAGGAAGAAAGGAGGGACCTTAGTATTTATTTTATATATAAAATTTATGTTGGCTAATTTAGAATTTTATACAAAATACTTTTCTTGTTATAAACTTCCATAAAATCTCTTTCTACTCTATGATTTACCCCAACTCATGAAGAGTGATATTGGCCTTAATCTTCTTTACATCCTCAATAATGTTGTATCCTCCCTTAATATATTCTTATCTATGCTAAGGATAATCATTCCCTTTTAGGGAAGGATTTTATCATTAGCTTTAAGACTTGGAGGAATAACAATAATATTTGGAAGAGTAGAAGTGGTGAGAGGTTATCTATTCTTTAGATTTTAATTATTCTTATTGAACTAATTGAATGCCTGTACTTCATCATAATTATTTCCTATAAAACTATAATTTTCATTGGGGAAGGGATACTTATAGGTTTCAAAGACCATTAATGAAATTTAAGGGACAAATTCATGAGGGAGATATAGAGGATTCATCATTCGATCTTGTATAATCATTTCCCTCTGAAATATTTCAAATGCTGCACATAATTTTAAATAGTCCAATTCCCCATAATGTGATGTGTTGTGAACCATCACCAATTAGGCAAAATTTTCTCCTTGATATTGATTCTAGGAGCTTAATATGTTGTTTTTTATCTACATTATTGGTGGGCCTATTGAAAGGCCTATTGTATCTTATAAATCTAGAATTTTGATTATAATTATTACTAGTGGTATTACCCATCCTTTTCTACATATTTAAGAAGTTGTTTCTCAAATTTTGGACCATTATTTGTATAAAATACAATTGAACTTTAGTGGAATTAGAACCCTGAGTGACTAATGCATTGGTATGAGCCAAATGTTGATTCTACTAGTTCTGTTAATAGCCATTCCTTTGTGCTTGATTATTCAAGAACCCATAATTATTATTTGTTATTTGTTGCATCATGGGAGGTAGAGTGTACAACTAATTTTGGTTAAATGTAGGGGTATTCTTATTAGCATGCAGAATTAGATTCAAAGATGGGATTCATTTGTTAAACATTTGGCCTCTTAAATTCTAAGGATTCAAATTTGGATTAATTTGCTTGTTGATATTCATAGCTTCTTGGAATGTGAAATATAAATTATTAGTTGTGGAATATATTTGAAAAAACACTATAGAAATGGGATCCAGAGCATTCTTGTATATTTTGATTATTAAATCTATGTTTGGATTATATATGGCATTCAATCAAATGTATATATTTTGAAATATTATATTGAGTGCCTGAATTGACTCATTTGGATCTCTTTTCATGCTAGTGAAATGTTGATACACTAGAATTAGATTAGTCACTTGGTCAAATTATGGAAGAAACATATTTTAACACTCATTCCATGAGATGATAGAATTTTCCTACAAATTGAGCTACCAATCTTAACAAGAATCTTATATATTAAATGGGAAAACCCTACATGTAACATCCTCATGGGTGACATTCATTAATACTAGAGTGGCCTTAAAATATTTGATATGTTCTTCTATCATCATACTATTTTAAGGGGATAAGGTAGGCAAATACTTCTCTAGATTCCTTGGTAGATCATGTTTATCTATAAGAATGGTTGAGCCATGGGAGGATTGATAAGTGGAATGCTTATTAAAGGGGAAGGTGTTCTATCTAAGTATATCTCATGGATGATAGGTATTAATCTCGACCTCTTAGGATTTGACAAAGGTGAAACCAAAATTCTTGCTTGGGCCCTAGACCCTTTTACTCTCCTAGGTGTCTCTAGTGTAAATTTATGTGCTGACTAACCTCTACTATTGAGAAAAAACACAAGTGTGCCTTCCTTCTAGAGAATTTATTTATCTATTGATGTGGGTTTTATGCACACCATAAAAGAATAAATTAGGTAGCCTCTAATGTTTTTGTATCTCTATTTAATGATGTTCCATTTTTGGGAATGAGTTGAAGGTATGTGGTTAAAACAAATAGGTGATGGAATAATAAGTTGAGCCTATGGATTATTTAACCAAGTTTGTGGATAGATGTGTGAAATATAATAGAAAATAAAACACTAAGTGATTTTTATGGATGAAGGGTTATTATATGGTGTGTATATTTCAAATAAACTCAAAAAGGGGAAAGACGGGGAAGGAAAAAAATAAGGCTCTATATTCTTTGAAGGTCACTTCTAAGACTATTTATTTGGTAGACAAGTATCTCTAAGATTAATTTTTTCCACTTGAAACTATTTCATACTCATGAACAAGCATGGTTATTAGTCTTAGAAAATAAGTATAAGAAGCTTACTGATCTCAAATGAAGGTTTATCTCCTTAGGGTTGCTATTGCACACCCTTATATAAAAGGTTATAGCTTAGACTAGAAAGTTATCTAGAGTATCTATAACACACTTATAGATGACTATACCAAAGGAAATAATCCTACACACCTTGGTCTATCAACTCAATCTATACTAATTTATTAAACCAATAAAATTTACCAACCCTCAATAATTTTTGAAAATCTAAGATCAATATTCATTAATTGAAATAGTCAGATTCATCTATAACATTATCATAGTTCAAAACTATTGAATTGATATAGAAAAAGAAAATTAAATTTTATTAACATAGAAAGGAAAGATGAAAGAACAAAAATAGTCACATGACAATCAATCTCTTGATCTCTTCTTGTATATTGATAAAAAAAATGTCAACCCTTTGAAAAGAGTGTTTTACATGTATTTAAAGGAGTTGGTAAATGGGTTACCTCATCCTCCAAGTATATAAAATATTTGGATTACATTAGAATAACTAGAACATAAGTTCTAGTTTAATACAAAATGACATGCTATAACTTGTAGATTATATCAAACATACAACATGTGCATGCTAGTCAAAACAATTTATTTAATTACAACATGAATATAACAAGACTTAACTATCCATTTATAATAATTACATGCAAAATTACACAAAAATATCCTTCGACTAAGGCTAACTTAGATCTTTCTTGACACATTTCATTTTTGTTTTTGGAACTACAATTTTAATTAGAGTTGAGTTAGTGATTGGAGTTGAACTAGCCATTGCAACAGATGTGGTAATTGAAGTTGTAACTAGGGACAAACTAGTAGCTTGAACTAAAGTTATAACTAGAGCTAAACTAAGAGGTGAATATTATGTACTTGATGAGTTAGGAGGGACTAAAGTTGATGGTGGTGTTGTAATTGGCACATGAAATGGAGTCTGAGATGAGGAACTAGTAGGTGGTGTTGAGGGTATTTTCTTCTTGGCATCTAACTATTGATAATGTGTGTATCCTTTGGCATGTTTCACTTCTATTAATATCATATTAAGGAGGGGAGGTATGGTTACCCTATTTTATTTTTCTACTATCCTTTCATGCTCTAATTTGGTAGCTCAAAATCCTACCCAAAAGACCTCCACTTTAGTAACCTTCTTCCTTGTTGAACTTAGATTTACTTCAATATCATCCAATGTCAATCCTTGTAAAGTTTACTTGTAATTATCCTAGGATTGTTATATAATTTGCTCAAAAATATCCTAGGCTACCAACTTCCCTTTTAATCTCATTATCCTATCACTTCTAACTCATCCAAAATTTATACTACGTGCTTCTCTTATTCAGTGATCTTATTAACTAAAGCATTGGCAACACTTACCTAATATTAGGCTTATTGAGTCCTTATGATAGATATATTCAATTTATTGGCTGCCTCCAAAGGGGTCATCAAATTTAAATGGTTGATTTCCTTATTAGTAATATACAACACTAGGAAATTTAATCTATTATCATCTTATTTTAGAAGTTTAAACAATTTTTTTTTATCATAGTTACACATGGAGCCAATTAGACTCTCAAAGAATGAATAGTATCCAAAATTTTATATAATATTAATGTCATACTTTGTATAGTTTGTTCTATGCTAGAGGGATTGTGGATTACCTATTTCTACTCTTAAAGAGTCTCCAGCTCTTATTCTAATTATTTTCTAGCCTGTTATATTCCCTCATGAATGGCCAGTAATGATTTAGTATGGGTCTCCATATAGGAATTAAGGTACTTAATGTAGGGGGACTAACCCTTATTTCTATCTTGTATTTTTAAAAGAGATTAAATCTCTTCTCTTTCTTCTAGAATCAGGTCTTTGCCACTACTATATTCTATATTCTTCTTCCTTACCCTTTGTACTAAACTTTTTAATTTGTCAAAGAGTGAGCTCATAGTGGACAACTTGGTGATCTTAAAGTTTGGCCTCTTAGAAGATGACACTCTTAACTCCTTAGCCCAATTTGGAAAAGTCAATTTTAATGGATCTAATGGTTGTGCTAATATTTATGTATCTTTTTCAAGCCCAAGTTCAGGCTTAGTGGATGTATTAAACATTGAGAGCCAAATTATCTTGGACTAATCTATATTCCCTAAGTATGGCATGAGATGCATAATGTATATAGGTTTCTTCTTATTGTATATCTTTGTTTCCACCACTATTATGGTCTAAATTGATCCTATTAAAGCTAGTGGTGAACCCGGTTGAGTAGAGGAGGTTACCACTAGAGTGATGGGTTGGATGATTATTGTGGAAGCAGACATGGATATTGAAGGAACATAGGTTGGAGCAATGGTTGTCATAATGAAAACATTTATAGTAGGTAATGTTGATACATGAGTAAAATTATATAAAACTAGTAATAACCTAGAATAAATAACTAGGAATGATATAAGAGGAGAGAGGTTTAGGGGAGTAGTGAATATAGCACCCTTGCCATATTGGTCACCACTAAGGTTTTATTTTTATTTTAATTATTACAAGCTTAGTACCTTAAATTGATGTATCTCCTCTTCATACACTTCATGTTTTAGCTCACATTTAACTAAATATTGTGTCTCTCTACTCGTTACCTCCATGGATGGAATTTATGGCCTTTTTGCTCTTGATTTTCTTTGATAGTAATTTTTTGTCCTATCAATTTGAGGATCAATCACTTGTTGGGTAGGATAAGGAGTAGTCATATTAGATGTTATGGTTGTTGAAGCTACCATATTAGGTATGATCTCTTCCTCATCAGAGGAGTCCAAGCATATGATATTTACTTCTTCCCTAATATTGTTATCCTTATCCTATATTAGATCTTATACTAATTCATGTTTGACCTTAGTTAAATAGTAGATGTTTGAACTGGAAGAGTCTATTCTTCCTCTTATTGAATAGCAATATATGTATCCCCTACCACTTACTCTTGATTTTATTGATTTGTCATCATAATAGGTGGTTATTGGGGGTCTTGGATTTAGTTTTCTAGCTATTCAAAAGTTATTACACTTTAGAAGTTAGATGATATCCATCCCCCTAGTGATGGGATCTTAAATTTGGCTTGAATAAGTATATAGGAGGGGTTTACTTGTATTACCATCAACAAATCTTCACTTAGACTAGAAGTCTTAGCCCTTTCCTTTACTTTTTTAGCATATTTTACATTAAAGAACAAGAATTCATGATAAAAAGGATCATGATTGTATGGGATCTCAAGATTGTGAACCTTTTATTGCACTCTCCCATGGGGGACCCAATCCCTATGGGGTAAAGTGGCTAAAGCATAATCCTTGCATTCCCAACCTATTTTAAATATTTTCTATATGTTTATTACATCCTCCAAATAGTGATATGGGAGCTATGGAAAGTGATTTTATTGCTCTTTATCAAGTATTTATTTATCCCATTCCATAATTGGAAATCAATATCTTGCCTAAAAAATTTATCTAGAATAAATTTAGGGAGCTAAAGAGGGTCTAAATTATGCCCAAAAACCATGATAACTATATAATCTGGGTATATACAATAATCACCCAAAGATACAAGTGTATTGGTGATTCTTTTGGAAATCCTAGATAAAGACTAGCCATGAATTGCCATCCAAAATTGAGGATACGGGTCCTCTACAATTATTGTTATGTTTCTCACATAGGCATATATGTGAAGAAAATAATAGAAGTAACATATTATATTATTGATGTAGTTAGGGTAGGGATTCCACAAAGCCCCATTATGTCTATAAATAGTCCCTATGACTTCATCCATATGATATGACATCATGTATAAGATTACCCTTGGGGACTCTTGTCTTTGTACATTATTTGTTCATGCAGGTAGGCATTGCTAACCTCCCCCAATGCATATTTACACTCTAAAGTGATGATAAATTCAAGTAGGGACACCCATTATATATTTAGGAAATGAATGCTTGGGTGTCCAAATAGTCAATTTCTAAATTCCATGCCAATAAAAATTCCAATCCAAAATTGAGTGATGGGCATGAGGTTATTACGAGTTTCCTTGACTATTTTGGTCTCACCTAGGAGAATCTATTTCCCTAATTCTTATTCTAAATTATTATTTTTATTCCAAGTAACCACACAATGTAATTCAAATGTAGCATCTAGAATGGGAAGACAGATGCCTCATAAATGCATCACCTAAGATGTATGCAATGACTATGTCATTGGTGACATAGTGTACATAGACACCATCTACAATTCTCCCTTTGAAGAATGAGTCTCACAATAAGTTGATGCATGACATGACTTCTAGATTAACCATTGCATAATTGAGTGCCTAGAATTTGAATGGAAATAAGTCAATTGCAACATATTTTTCCTTTGAAAAAACATCTTCCTCACATGTTAATGGGCCGACATTCTCTATGACCTCCCACAACAATGAGTAATTGGCATGGAGACCATTGAACACTATTGCATCAAAAACCATGTCTAGGTATTTTATGGAGTCCTTAATGGATAACTTAGATGGTGGTCAATCTCCTTTATATGCCCTGGATGAATATGCCATTGTTAATGGTTGATTCAAGTGTGATTTAATCTCTTGAAAATGGTGGTCTAAAACTTTGTTATGCAAATTACAAGTTATTTTAGATGTATCTAGGGATTTTAAAATTATATAAGGCTATGTACATTCAACATATTAAAAATTAAATGAGGTGAACTCATTTAGGCACTTGATTTTATAGCTTTATACATTCATTATAGTTCATGCACCATTAATCACTAATATTTATGAGCTCATCACTTTCATTCAATTCAAACATGACCACCTAAGCCTAGTGAGCATGCCATGTATGATTCTTATTCATTCAAGGTGCCATAGTGTTACTTTTTATTTTGACACTTGTCACTATATGGTTTAGTCAGGGGGTCAATCTTTGCATTTGGGTTAAATGATATGATATGGTGAGCCCAAGATTCCAAGTGAAATAACCGAAAGAGAGAAATGATCTTCAAAGAGATTCATTTAGGAAGATTTGTTTGAAAGTAACTGAAGGGAAAGTTTCTGACAAAAACCTTCTAAATGAAAGTTGCCTAAGATCTTAAAAATGAAGTGTTCTTTATGGAGATTATTTTGGGAAGATGTTTATGAATAGAAAGTTCATGACTGAAACCTTCTTAATGAAGTTTTAAAAATAAATTTATCAAAGACTAAAACCTTTTGAAGACCAAATTTTCCAAAGAAAAGTTGTTTAAGAGAAAATTTCATCCTAAATAAAATTATAAATAAAGTTCCCAAAATGCCAAATAAAAGAATCTGAATAAATAACTTAGAATAAAAAACCTAGAATAAACAAACCCAAATATTTTTCATATATGGAAAAACTTTTAAAATTTACATTAATAGATTAGTTTCAATTAATAATTCCAATTGAAAATAGATGCACCCAAAAGTGATTTTGTTGGCCCCAAAATTTTGACTAATTATTGTCCTATTTTGGCATAGAACTGACATAATGCAGAAGGACCATGGAAAGGGAATACTATGGCACATGATTTCTAGGTGTAGAAGCATCATGGTATAAAACCTATTGGGTGTAATATGACAATGGTGTGAGAGGATAATGGCACATAAGGGACCAACATGAGAGGACCTAGTTAAAGGATAACAAGTCACAATGAGCCCAAGAACATTGGACTTGGAATGAAAACAAAAGACTAGGGAAGTGTATGAGAAGTGGGAATAGTTATGAGAGTGATTTATATGTGACACTTAGACCTTATTGATTAGAGGTTTTGCACTAGCCCACAAAGAACAAAACACATGGCCACCAATATATTGCATAGAGTGAGGATCTAGGGGCACAGGGACTCAGGTCTTTAGGAAGAACTTATTTTAAGTGCCATGACTCTCAATCTATTAATATTTCATGTACCATTCACTCATAACATTAATGATTGTAAAACTTGGTTAGGAAAAAATAAGTATAAATACCCCTATTGTAATCTTTTATAAGGATGATCTTTTGGAGAATAAATGACAAAGCTTTACCTTTTGGTTCATTAAGTATCTAATATGAGATATCATATTTTGCTAATTTATGTATTGAATGATGAATACACTAAGTGATAGACTTGGATATGAGTTATTTCCTAGTCTCTTGTTATTGGTATCTTTTTCTTTTATAAGTTACTAATGCTAGATAATGATGGTGATCCATGTAGTAGTAATAATAATAATTGCATCTGTAACTAGAAGGATCATAGAATTATATTTATGTTTTTAACTAATATTTGTTTGGAATTGCATAAAGAGAAAGATATGGAAAAACATATATTACTATGTTACAAAACCTTTGGGAACTATTCTTTCACTGATTGCTTTAAGTGAGCATGCGAGACCTAAATCTCATGTGATAGGGATAGTACACTAACTCGTTGGGATAAAATTTAGAATTGGAGTTAGAATCAACTAAAATAACAAAAAAAATTGGTTTTATTGATGAGACATGAAGCACTTGAATTACAATCATGGGAAAATGTTTGAGCATATTACACTAGAAAAAATAGAAGAATGGGTTATTTGTATTGAATATAAGTTTACATTTTCATATGTTGGACTAGGAATCTCTACATGATAGTGGGTGGAGTAAAATTTTTATAGTCCCTTTTATAAAACCTTCTTTTCAGAGCTCAATATTCTTTTACATACTTGGATACTAGAATATGCTCAAATATGATCAAGGAATCTTAGGAGGTAGTCTTGGACACTAAAAGGTCAAAGGGCTCTAGCATGACTTGGATTCCTATGGATGTGAGAAGTCAAATTTTTGTGGGGAGGAGTTTGAAAAATCTATATTCTAGAGTATACTATGACCACCTATTCATGTCCTAAAAAATCCAAACTTTAATTCCTTCAAGAGTTGTGGGGTCATTATCTAACACTTTTTACTTTTAAAATTAAGAAATTAATTATTGACCTTAGACTAGAAACCATATCAATGGATGGCTAAATCCTCTTATGAATGAGCCACACATTTAGAAGGGGAGACTAGATGTTGATTGTATATTATGGGTTCAATATTATAGCTAGCCAACACATACTACATAAATGGAAGTATGATGAAGATCAGTAAAGGATCATAGGAGTTAGTGGTGCAAGAAGAGATCATGAGAACTCAAGGAGTGTTGTTAGGAGCTATAGGAAAAAAGACACATGAGGACCCCATCACTTTCAAACCACATTCTATGCCACTTATATTTTACAAAAGAGAAACAAGCTAGATGGTAGAAACTGATGAACCAAGTCTTAACCAACCTAACTCCCCCAACATTGTGCACACTCATGCCATTGAGTCAGACAAAGTACACATTCAAAATTGGGATACAGATAGTTTAAAGTTAGAAGCTAAATTGATAAGGAATATTGAAACTGAGTTAGTTTAGGCTCATTTATATTTAACACTATCTTTCCCTCTTCAAGGGAATTATATGGCACAATTGGGATACCTAGTAGACCTAGCCTTCAAGGACATAATACAGGCCCAAATTTAGTTAACCAAGTAGGTTCTACACCAAGTAATACTATTGGAGGCACTAGAGGAGGACTAGGTGGTGGTGTAGGAGGAAGTGGACTCCTTCCTCAAGGGACTAGGGTTAGAGGTTCCTAGTAACCACCTACCTAAACACCTCAACTGCCCATGTCTACTTTGAGATGACATTAATTTTACTTGAATATCAAGGGGTGAAGAATTCAACTGAGCACGTCCACAAGTGCAAAATGATTTGGAGGGCATGAGGCATCACATCTTATAAATGTAAAGCCAAATAATTTACAACTATTATCTTAGAATGTGCACATAAGTGGTACTAGAAGTTCAACCCTCAATAAGTAGTGGTCAATTTTGATCAACTCAAAACAAAATTCCTTCTAGAGTTAGACATTCTTAAATTTGAGTAGCAGAGTATAGCATCATTAAAGGACATAAAGTAAGGACTTGTATAGAACATACATGAGTATGATAGAAGGTTTAAAACCTTGTTATATAACCTATCCTTTGAAATTAATGCTACCCAACATGCATAATGGTTTGTGGGAGGACTGTTACTAACCTTCTGATGAACCCTATTCCAATGGACTTTCACTAGCCCACATGAGGCCTTGGAAGCTACTCTCCATGTTGAAGCAATTAGAAGTATTGATACTAGGATTAATCCCTTTATGGAGGCCTAGATAGACTTAATGGAATCATAGTTATAAAATATAATAGCCAATAATGTACAAGAAATAATCAGTGGTATTTGGTATATAAACTATGAATTTAAAGGACATACATGGAGTAACTACCCATGTAAGAACATACACATAGTAATTAAACAAATATGTGAAATTTTCCATGAGGAACATGATGTCTGATCTTGTCCTCTTTTATAGTGGGATATGCACACTAAAGTGTCTGATTACTATAAAATTTCTGATGTCTACACTCATGACACCAATGACTACCGATTGATCAATGATATCCATGAAGCTCGAGTGCATATCATCACCAAACCTTAGTCATTAATACTCAAAATAATTATGTCTATCATGGATGTGGAAGAGGGAGAAGATAAGGAGGTGGAAATTTCCCACCCAAAACCTATTACAAATGTGGATCTCTAGATCCTTATCAAAGGGATTGCCTAGAATACCCAATGTTTGCTTTTTGTAAAAAGGATCACTGGCTAGAAGAGTATCCTAAACTATATGTAGCTATCACCAAGGATAAAAATGAAAATGGCACCAATATGATTCAAATTGATAAACCAAATTGGCACACACAAACAACCATCCCTATAGTTTAATAAGTAAATATTATTACTTGTAGTGGGAGATAGATCCAATTAATAGATAATCCAATCAAGAAGGTATAATGGGAAGAACCACATGCTAGAAAGTACCCTTAATTTTAGTAGAAAAAGGATGTCCTCTAGGATATGATGACACTCATGCAATAACTTTAGGGTGATATTTGGTTCCTCAAAGACAAGGATGAAATTTAACATGTTACTATGCAAAGAGATGTTGAACTTCAACCGATGGCATGGGACAACTTTCAGGAACTATGTAAGTGGATGTTGGATGCAGATATTGTCCCACAACTCAACACTTGGATTAAGATTCAATTCTAATTACAAAATGAAGTTCACCCTTGCATCATTTGAAAAAGTGAAGACCTATACTTAAATCATGCTCAATATTAGGACACCCCTAGTTTATCTATTCCCTTGGAAGATAGATAAATATTGGTTAATGTTTCCATCAATGGATGGGTAAAAATGGACATTTTAGTGGATATTGACATAGAATTTAATGTCTTCACTAAGGATGCTTGGCACAAAATGTCTATTCCAATTCTATAGCCTTCACCTCAAGTCTTATTTATGGCAAATAAGACTCACACTCACCCTATTAGGGTCTTCAATAATGCCACAGTTGACATACTTGAATTACTATTCAAAGTGTATTTTGAGGTGCTAGAGTTAGCTAAAGATGATGATTACCCAGCTCTACTGGGAAGACCTTGGTGCTATTAGAATAATGAAAACTTGAGATTTAAAAAGTGCTATATTAGCTTTGAGAACACTAATCAGAATGTGGTTATACCATTGGATCAAGCATAATGACCTCCTTACATAGAACCCATCAATGTTGATGAGGGCATAAACCATATATATAATGTCATTACTTAAAATGATGAGCAACATAATCCAAACCTAGATGGTGTTCTATAGTGAATAGATACCTAGTCTATTTTTGACACTACAAGTAATGCTTATAATTTATAGCCACATGGTGACTATGATCTCATTGGGAGAGTATGTATCACCATTAATAGTCATGATAACCTCCCACACCCACTCCATACATGTCACAAGTTTATTCACCTCATAGGTTTAGAAATGAGAGTGCTACTGATAGGACCATTGCTATAAATACTTGATGAATCCCCATAGTTCCAAGGATAAATTGAGGTATGTGACTTTTTATAATGTCTTGAAGAGTTATATGACATTGAAAATGACTAGATGATGTCATTATATTACCTTCTTGATGGAATCATTGTAAGATGGTGGCATACACATAAAGAGCACCTTCTATACTAGGATCAAGTATATTATGCTCTACATCATAGATTCCATTATGATAATAAGGTCATGGGAAAAATTATCTATAGTGACATGAAAACACCTAAACTTCACATTAAAGCTTGTGAGACAATGTGGAGAAATGAGAAAACATACCTACCAGAGTACCTATGGGTGCATGTATTTTATGGGACCTTACACACATGGGCACATGCCTAGTATATTCATGAAGAGTGATACATGGGAATCAGGTTTTAGTAGTTACTAAAGGAAAACATGAACTTGACACTCTCTTATTCATCACCAAGGATGGACTTGCACCTCACTCTCTAGGTCATGTATGAAGCAATTCTTAGAGACCCAAGTCTTGTGGAAAAATGGATTTAAAATATCCATCAAGAACCTAAGGAACCTTTACATTTATTCACTAAGCCTTCAACATATCTAGTTCCTATGCCTGCACTAGATCTTGAGGAAGAATGATGTGAATATATTTACTTGGGAAAGCAAAAGCTTATCTTCCAAGTAGATAAAGGTGAATGATCTACTTTAATTGACCCCTTGGACAAATATTTAGATGTTTCTACTAGCACTGGTACATAATTTATATAGGGCACAAGACCTCAAATGAATAAACCTTATCCTGAGCCTATTCATATTATTCAATGCAATATTGGCATCAAACATGAACCAAACATGGCCATAATTAGAAACTACTAGACTGATACACAGATTACAAAAAGATTTGAGTTGCTAAAAGACTATCAAGATGTTTTATTAAGGAAATATAGTGAAATGATGGGAATCCACCTTTCTTTAGGGAATATGCACATCAAGATAGTTGATGGTGCTTGCCTAGTGAAAAAATGACTATATAGGATGAACCCTAATCTCTGAGTGCATGTTAAAGAAGAGATTGACAATATGCTCTATATCAAAGTAATCACTCCCATTTATAAATTTTATTATGTTAGTACCATGGTGATTAGTATCAAAAAGGATGGATGCATCCATATCTATGTGGACTATCAAGTGCTCAATGCATCTTGTGTGATAGATCCCTTTCCAACACCATTCATAGAGGAAATACTTGAAGGTGTTTCTAGTTGTGAAGTATACTCCTTTATATATGGATTATTTAGGTACCATCAAGGCCAAATAGATAAGGAATAAAAACCTAAGACAACATTTTCCACCAAATGGGGATCATTTACATATACTATTATTCCCTTCAGATTGAAAAATTCCCCAGTAGTGTTCTCGTGTATAACAGTTGAGGCCTTTAAGGACTTCATTAACAAATTCCTCCAAGTATATTTAGATGATTTGATGGTATATGGTTTGGTCAAGGATGTTTGTGATAATATAAGAATCATGCTTTAGTGCTATCAGGTATTGAAAATATCCTTAAACTTGAAGAAGTGCCTATTCATAATAGCTTTTGGTGTATTCTTAGGGTATATTATTTATAAGGAAGGGCCCCTGATAGACCTAGTGAAGGTATCTATGATTCTTCACCTACCAATTCCAAAGACTCAACATGAGGTTCATGCCTTCTTATGGCACACATACTATTATAGAAAGTTCATTCATGGTTATGGCAAGATTTCCATGCTCTTGGAAGAAATTTTAAAGCATAATGAGCCGTTCATATGGACTAGTTCTTATAAGGAAGACTTTGAAACACTCAAGGAAAAGTTGGTTATTGTTCTTATTCTATAGTTTCATGATGGAAAAAACCATTTCATGTCCATATAGATGCATCTATCATGGTTGTTGGTGTAATCCTTATATAACTGCGTGATGGTCACCGAGATCACCCCATTTACTTTACTATTAGGAAGCTCACACTAGCTAAATGGAATTAAACCACCATAGAATGAGAAGCTTTATCAATGGTTTATGCCCTACAAAAGTTTTGATAGTACCTTTTATCCACTCCATTTATTTTCTATATAGATCATGAGACTTTAAAGTACCTAATTCACAAACTAGTGCTATATGGGAAGATTTGTCATTGGATTGTGTTGTTCTAAGAATTCCAATTTTCTATAATGGTGAAACTTGGGAAGGATAACTATGGACCTAACCACCTATCCCAGACTAAGAATAGATAACCCCTACACACCATAGAGTATTATCTTCTTGATGTACAACTCTTCTGAGTTACATGGGTACCTGAAGAACTAGAAAATATTGTAGAATTTTTAAACACTAAATTCACACTTGAGTCTCTAACCTCATAAGAGAAAAAGCAACTTACGGTCCACACCACACCCTTTCAACTTATAGTAGGTGATGTTTATAAAATGGACCATAATGAGGTGCTTCACCATTATTTAATGTAACATGAGTGCCCTAAGGTACTTCATGAAGTTCATGAAGGTATTATAGGTGAATACTATGTTGGAGAGGATACAATTCACAAGGTTTTGCTAGCTGGGCTTTGGTGTCCAACTCTCTTCCAAGATGCTAAGGTATATGTTAGGTAATGTGACATCTACCACTATGTAGGTAAACCTAATAGGAGAGATTCTATGTATTTTCAACCCATCTCTTCTTAGGAAGCTTTTGAAAATTTGTCTATTGATTTCATGGGGCCTATCACTCTAGTAGGATGACAAATAGGTTTTTGATTCATCATTGTAGCAACTAACTACCTTATGCACTAGGCTAAAGCAATAATAAAAAGGATTATACTACTACATGATTCATTTGGGAGAAAATAATAACTCAGTTTAGGTGCCCCCTTAGTTCTACTTATGATCATGGTACACACTTTTTAAATGAAATGATTTGCATCTTATTGGATGAGTTTATGATTGCATACCATATGACAAAACCATACCACCCACAAGCCAATCGAATTAATAAAAAATTAAATAAGATCCTAGGTACCACTTTAACAAAAATATACAATATTGGTTGTACTAATTGGGATAATCAGGTGTCTGTAATACTATGGGCCTACCAAACTACCTATAAGCACTTAAACAAAAACACACCATTCAATTTGGTGTATGGCAAGGAAGTAGTGATATTAGTAGATTTCTTGGTGCCATCCCTCTATATCATGAACGTAGGATAGTTGGATGATGAGACATCCTTGAAATCATGATTGGATATTTTAATGCAATTAGATGAGACCTAGTTCCACACTCATTGGATCCAAGATGTATAAAAATGCAAGCAGAAGGCATGTCATGAATGCCATATCAAGAATAAAGTATTTTCTCCAATAATTAAGGTCTTATTATATGAATCTAATTTCATGAACCACCCTATAAATCTCTACATACATTGGGATGGTTTGTTTATAATACATAACATTCAACCTCTCAGGGCATGCCAGTTATGAATAATGGATGGTTAATTTCTCCCAGGGCACTATAATGGAAATCAACTTTTGTTGTATTTCACTTTAGAATAGAAGGATTTATGTAATCAATAAGGCTTATGCCATTATATTATGATTCATTTCTTTCAATAATACCATTTCCTTTATTGTACACAACTATTCTTTATTTGCAGTTTTGTTTTTATGTTGTTATTTTTGTGGAGGACCATGAACCATTTTAGTGTGGGGTAAGAAGTCACGTGAAAGGGTAAAAATAAAAAGTGTACAAGATATTTGGGTGTGTGAGATATGTGGGTGCACAAGTCTTAAATTCATAAAATTTATTATGGGCACATGAGTCATTTAAGGCACTAAGGGGTAAGGTTCATACCATTTGTTAGAAATTAAAAAATATAATCGTTGTCTTCCACCACACCAAAAGGGAAAGATACAATTATCACCCACTTCCAAGAAATGCATGAGAATGGACATGCCATTAATGTGATGAGGTTAGTTATGGCAAGAAGTGTACCAATGTCTTGATGGAACAAAACCATTAAGGCATTAATTGCATAAGGAAAGGTTTGAAATATGAAGATCATTAAAAGATTTACATTTATGTTACAAAGTGACGGGGAAGAAGAAGGAATTAAGGAGGGTAAACCCCCCATGGAGCCTATAAATAGGTAATTTAAATTCATATTATGGTTTATATTATGTTGATTCTTGAATTACAAGAGCTAAGAATGAATGATGAACCAGAGCCATAAAACAACCACACTAGAATAAAACTAATCAAATCCTAAGTAGAGTAGAGTTTTTATATCCTTGGTGAGACATATAGGTTATTACCTAGTCAGGGAGAGAGATTCTAAGTCCAAATTGGTAGAAATAAGTGGTAATTTTTAAAGTTGTAGGTTGTAAGTCCACCATTAATGAAGTAATTAATATTAAAAAGCTAAAGTAATTTATCTATAGCCATGTATTCATTTGGAAACATGGGATGGTCATGAATTAACCTTTGAGATCCTTTAAGGGTAATATAGCCTAAGAAAAAGGCTAGAAGATTTGAAAAAATACCAACTATAACAGAAGAAGAGGTGAGCAAAGGAGATGGGGTTCCCATTAAGGAAGAGACTCTAGAGGAACAAGAGTAGTGTCTAGGAGAACAAGTAGAGCACAAAAGGATAAATGAAAAAATACATGGAAGTAGAAAGGGAAAACATGGTGAAGAAAGGAAAGTAGACATAGATATTGGTAGCATAGAAGGCCCAAGCATCTCTACCTCATTTCCTATTAATAGAAGAGATACAATACCCATATTTGGTATTACATATAGAGAACTTGGTCTTCAAAGTCCTTATAGCCACCATTTTCTATTACAAGCATATCCAAGGAGGAAATGAGGTTGAAATCTATAATTAATACTAGGTTAAGACCACTAATACAAGAAATCAAGTGGTCTATGATTTAAAAATAAAGAACCAACTAGACACCACAAGACTCTTCCAACTCTTTGAGTTACCATATTTTGGTAAACCTATGGAGGCTATATAGTTCCTCCTCTCATGCATTTATGAGGAATATATTTAATTCATTGGGTGCAACATGAGAATCATCCTTGATAGAATTAGCAAAGCCACATGACTATAGTTCTTAGGGTTGAGTGTGATTAATGACTTGGAGGACATGGAGGAGATAACAAAGACTGCCATGATGATAATGTATCAAAAATAAGGGCACATGATGCACATTAAGAACCTATAAGATCCTACCCTTTGAGTCATAGTGTATATCTTTTCCCAAATATTAGAGGGACCAATCACTAGAAGGAGGTGGAAATGACACACATTTATATTAATTACCAAGTCTCATAGGTACTAAAGTATAATTAGGCCCCATAATTTGTCCATAAAATAATTGAAGATGTAGAGAGGGCCCATTATATCCCTAAGTATAGGTTTACCTAGGGATTAATTCTCCTATTGATGGTCTTCAATGAGATCAAAGTGATAGACTATAGTTTAGGTGCATTGAAGTGGGTATACCCTCCCACTCACAAGTCCTTTACCAAGTGCTATAAGGAATTTACTTTCCCCTAGCATATCACCCCCTCATACAAGATAGATATGAGGTATTGGTTTGATGTGATGAAGGTGGAATTAAAAAATGAGTGGTGCATTCCATAGGACTTGCCCCCTAGCTATAGATTAGTCACAGTTCACTATAAAGTAACATTTCTTCCTCATTGAAATTCACATTAATCCATCTAAATAAATTTTAGCATGGCTTAAGCTACCTTGTACCTTCTTTTAGTGGTACTTCATAGACTCCATCAATTGGATATATGATGCATAACCTATAATTTTATAGGTAGAGAATATTGATATGGTGCATTATACCCTTTAAAAAATCTATGTATATCTAGGAAAGAAGCCCTATGTGGAGAGGTTGGAGATGGACTTGGCTGGAATACAAGTCAAGCAAACTTTGATCAAGGATAAAACACATAGTTTATTCTAAATTATTCACCCCTACAATAACCCATAGGGTGGATACCCCAAAGAAAGACTCACCCAGGCACCATAGATAAAGAAGAAGTGACTAGATGTGGGTGCAAGCTCAAGTGGGAAATAAGAACCCTAAAAGAATCAAAGGATGGTAGAGGCATGACCATATAGACCTATTTATTCATATCCCTTTGTACCTCCTCCATCTCCACCTCACCCTCCACCTTCACCACCTCATCCATCTCTATCCCCTCTCCATTCGTCTCCATCCCCTTCTCACTCTATGCCTCCACACTTATTTATTATTAACCCTTCATCTCATAAATATACTCATCCCATTTCTTCTCCACCTTATCCACCTCCACCTTCTCCATGCCCACCACCATATCCCCTAAGTACCACTACCATAAGAGCTACCTCACAATAGTGATGTAGGGGCATCCCATGATGACCCAAATTTTGATCCATTTTTGTCTTAAATAGTCTAATTAGATATTTTTATAGGTGATAGAGGTCAGTTGAAGTCCATAGGTGGAGTTTAGGTTAGTAAAATATGTATAAATTTTGAATTATGGAGTTTTCCTCTAAAATGCCACTATTTGAAAATTTGATTTTGTAAACCTAGTGAAAGGATTTTCATACATTTTTTGAAGGTGGCAAGGGGTAGGACTATGTACAAAAGGTGTCCAAAGGGTATTAATACTATTTAAAGGTCCAAAACAAATTATTAAGTCTATATGCATGGTTATAAAGTGAATATGTTGAGAAAGCATGAAAATTATAATGTAATTCAATGACCCAACATGGGAATAGCCTTCAAGATT
This sequence comes from Torreya grandis, assembly GCA_037957365.1. NCBI lineage: Eukaryota > Viridiplantae > Streptophyta > Pinopsida > Cupressales > Taxaceae > Torreya > Torreya grandis. The sequence continues at coordinate 1,348,018 of JARHVA010003214.1, forward strand.
CAATTATGCATCTTTTAGGTGTGTTGGAGTTAGTTTTTTTTTAGTTAGAGTCATTCCATTAAAATAAATAATAATGGTAGAGGAAGAAAAAGTTTTTATTCAAGAAGAAGATAATGGAATGAGCTTGTAAGGAGGGGAGAGTGGAGTCCCTATTTTAAATAAATAATTTACACAGACCTGTTATGAGGTCATTTGATTATTATTGTTGACTATACATGTGATTTGATTATGAAGCATGAAATAATGATATTGGATTTTTTTCAAAGTGTGATTGAAATTTGAGACTTTTTTTTTAATTCAATATTTGATAGGAATGGAGAGTGAGACTCCCCTAGTTTTAAAAGCTTAAAGTGCAGATTTTGTTTAGGTGTTATAGATGTTGATGCAACTATATATGCCTTGTGAATAAAGAGTGACTAATTAATTAAAAAATAACATGTTTTAAAAATAATTAATAGAGTTTTTATTCCTATTATGAGGATAAGAATCAATAAATTGGCATGACAATCAGGCATGCTTAAAAGTAAACCCCTATTTTAAAATACAATCTTAGACTCTATTTGGTTAACAATATGTTATTCTAAGTTTCTTGATTTTGAGTGTTTTATGTATAGTAACATTGATATAGAGTTATATAGTGTGGATTGAACATTTTTGGAGGTTATAATACTCAATATGGATAAAGAAATTTTTTAAGCACAAGTATCTTTTAAATAAAACCCTATTCTTGTAGGTGGTTCTGTTGGTAGACTTAGAATCTTTTCATGGTAGAAGAGAGGCTCATAAAATCAAATTATAAATATATTTAACTATTAGGTAATCTACTTATAATATTTTAAAATGGTTAGTGAGGTTAAAAATTCTTAGAATAGTGTTTTGATGGTCTATAGACTTATAAAGTTGTGTTTTGCATAAGAAATCAATACAGTCAAGCATATATTATGTTGGAAATGTGTGATAATGGATTAGTATGATGAATTAGATGGTTGGAAAACTTTATACATACTAAAATTGACCTAGGAACCATTAATAGTGTTTTTAAACTTGGTGAAAGAGTTAGCTCTTGCATTAGATAGTGAAGTTAAAACCCTAAACTAGGGTTTAGGCCATAAATTTGGTTCTAACCATAAAAAAGCTTAAAATCTTGCATGGAATTAGGATTGAAGGTGTCAAAATTTATTTTTAAGGTTTTGACATTATTTTGTGCCTTTTAGTATGGATTTGACTTAATTGAAAGTGAAATAGGCTTAAAATTGCATAAGTGACCTAATTGAAGATAATAGTGAGTAAAACAATTCAAGTAAAGTGCCTTAAAAATAGAGTTGGATTATGAAAATTTAAAGATAGATAGATATTGGAAAAGTGTACTAAAATTATGTGTTATATTTAAAATTTTATAAGGTACAATTTTATACATAGCAAGAAAGCTTGAAAATAGGGCTAGTAAGATTGAGACAAAGCAGGTAAAATTGGTGAAAGATATGAGTTGATTGAAAAGTGTTTATGAGTCTTAGAAATTATTTTTTATAGATGATTAGAATTGAGAGGGTAATGAAAACCTTGAAAAATTCAAATCATTTTGAGGTAAAAAATCAAGATGAATTTAGTAAACCATTAAATGAGGAGTGAGTCCACGAATCCAATGCAAGGGAAGTTGAAATAGAAACAAAGTGTAGAGTTAGATTGTTTTATATTTCCTCTACATAAAATATAATCCAATAAAATTACCCAAACAAGAGTCTCCTTAGGTTTAAATCCATATCTTGGGATCATATTTTGAGAAAACTCCCTCCTTGGTGCAAGAGAAGGCCACATTCGATGATTCTATACTTGATGCCAAAATAGGGTATAATGAGGAGGATGGTGATGAAGATAGTGAGATGGCCACTAGTGGCCATGAGGATTTTAATATTGAATGAGACCCAAATAAGGGAAAGGAACTAGTTAAGTTAGAAGGGTAGGAAGATGAAATAATTATGACCACTATGCATGAACGTTACTAGTTTGACATAAAGGATAAAAGACTATCTTTGGCCACATTCTCATCCAAAATAAGTGATTCCTAAAACAAAGAAACAAGTGTCCTTCCTTCTTTAGATGTATAATAAGGATCATGAGTTTGAGCTCCCACTAGATAACATCTTTTTGGGCCTAGATGCTCTAGTGTTATCAGAATCAATGAGGGTTGATCTACAAAATCTCAACCCATTGACATCAAGCACTAAATTTTTGAAATTTGGCATGGAAATATAATTTCAGAGCATTTTTTAAAATTATAATGCACACATAGTAGAGAGAAAACATGCCCAAGTTGTAAACTTGTATAATAATGTGCTTGCAGAGAAGAAATTACTCACTAAAAAAGTGGCCTCAATGAAACAAAATCTCCAAGAGGCCACATGTGCAAAAGTAAGGGTTTCAACCATTTTTAAAACAATTTTTAAAGAAGATATAGTACTTTAAAATGGTGTACCTATAGATAGGGATGTCATTGAAAAGCTAGAGACCTTGGTTGAACTATTGCTCAAAAAATATAAAGAGTTGTTAAGCACGGGATATACTAAGAGGGGGGTGAATCAGTATATCATATATCTTATAAATCTTTTCCTTAACTAAATTCCACTTAGTCAAAGATTTAAGATATGAAATAAAACTCAAACAATAAACACCACACAAGATAGAGAGAGACACCAGATATAACGTGGAAACCCAATATGGGAAAAACCACAGAGAATAATCTCAAGTATATGAATGAGCACCAACCCAAACAATATTCACAAGCCAAACTTGTAGGAGCACCATACCCCTTTGCTGAGCACCAACCCAGCTACTATTCATGAGCACCAACCCACAAGAACACCAAACCCCTTTACTGAGCACCAACCCAATAACAATTTGTGAGCACCAACCCATAAGAGCACTAACCCCTTTGCTAAGCACCAACCCAACAACAATTCATGTGCACTAACCCATAGGAGCAACAACCCCTTTGTGTATACCACACACCTATCTCTTAATGTTGTTATCTCAACAAATGATAGATCAATACAACATCTCTTTCCTCTCTCTCACCTTTGCTCTTCTAAGCTAGATATAACAAATACAAATCATATTCATCTCTCACAATTGCTCTTCTAAGCTAGATATTACAATATCAAATCAACCTCTATCTCTCATATTAAAAATGGCTTCTCAAGCCTTTATTTATAGCTTTCCAAATGACTTTTGGCCTTCCCCCTTTGTGACCCTTCAATCCTGATGGAAAATGGCACTAAAATTGTATGACCCTTCATATCCTTACCTTCGAAAAGTCATGTGGTGACCCTTCATGACCAAAAATGTCCTTCCCTCTTTTGTCCTCATCTTGGTGACTTTTCGTATTCTTCAAAGTGTCCCTTCACGAGAAATTTTTTTCTTCCTCTTTTCTCTTCACTTGGTGACTCTTGGAATTCCCCAAGATGACTCTTCATGGGAAAATGCATCCCATCCTTCTTTTGTATTTATCTCATGGCTCTTTGACTTCTCCATGGGCCCTTATTTTGTCTCACATGCAAACAAAAACATATTTGTTAATATTAAATAAATATTAACTCAAGTTATCCAAGATATATCTATTATAAACAACATTAAATGCAATGGGGCCTTTATCACCAATAATGCTAGACCTTTGACATCAATGACAATATTTCCAACATAGTGATGAGGGTTAGGGTACCTAGTAAAATGGTAATGATTTGTCATAACATGATCAATGAGCATATTCCTACATGTCTCCTTAAAAACTAGAGGTGTTGGTGTCATGTCTACCCTATGGAAAATGGTGCCAAACTTGTATGAAGATATTCAAGCCTTTGAAAAGTCATGTGGTGACCCTTCATGACCAAAAACATCTTTCCCTCTTTTGTCCTCATCTTGGTGACTTTTCATATTCCTCAAAGTGTCTCTTCATGAGAAATTGCACCCTTACTCTTTTGTCTTCACTTGGTGACTCTTGGTATTCCCCAAGATGACTCTTTATGGGAAAATGCATCCCATCCTTCTTTTATCTTTACCCCATGGCTCTTCAACTTCTCCATGGGCCTTTCTTTTGTCTCATGTGCAACCAAAAATATATTCATTAATATTAAATAAATATTAACTCATATTAGCCAAGATATATTTATTACAAACAACATTAAATGCAATGGGGCCTTTATAACCAATAATGCTAGACCTTTGACATCAATGACAATATTTCCAACAATCTCCCCCTTTGTCATTGATGGCAACCTCAATCTTGAAACTACCACATCCTATCACTTGCACATCCTATCATCTGAAACATATAGTAACTCCCCCTTACTGTAGCAACCTATACCTATTCCCTGTACCTATTTTATGCACCTATACCTAACCTATTATTCTCCCCCTTTGAAATTAATGGCAAAGGGTCTGCCTGGAGCTAACACTTAGCTCCCCCTCACTTGATGCTGAACATCAATGGTAGGAAGTAATATAAATTACTCCCAAATCCTCTCACTGATCTTTGAATGTATCCTTTAATCGTGCCTTTGAGAAGATATCTTTTTTGACTATCCTAGTAGTGGTTTTATCTCTGAATCTCACTGTACCACCATTGATCTTTTTTAGAGATATGAACTTACTTTTATCTCCTATCATATGCCTCGAACATCCACTCTCAATTAACCATGGCTGATCTTTATCTCTCACATACAGAGCTATCTGCACCATCATAGAATCTTCAGGTTGTTTCTTCTACCGTGAACATGTCTGAACCTTCTTCTTGATGAATGGAGCTTTGAAAATTTAATCCTTCTTGACTAACTTGAATATGCATCTATAATACTGAGCTATGTGTCCAAAATTATTGCACTTGTAGCATACTATGGTCTCTTCATCAAAGCTTGATAGAGGAGAAAAAGAGTTGTGGCTTCTGCTTGACTCTACTTGACTTTCCTTCTCCTTATTTCTGAAATTGTTAGCTCTTTGTCTAAATTCTAATTTCTTGTGACCATATCCATTACAATAAAAACAATAGCCATAAAAATAAGACCTATCTGTATATCTCTGACCTGATTGCCTTTTGTAGCTTTGTTCTCTCTAGCCTTCTCTATTTGAAATGTCCTCTGTATTCTTCACTTCTCCCTTTTTTGTTTCCTCTTGTGTAAGAGCTTCAACATAGCTCTTTTTCTTTTCAAAATCGATCCCTATCTTATCTAAATTTTATTTTTGACTTTCCAATATCTTATTTAGCATGTTAGTGCTATCTTCAAATTTTGAATCACTGACTATTTTATCACTGATTGCTTTCTTAATATCTTATTTTAAAGAGGAAATTTCAATAACATACCTTTGACATTCTTCTCTTGCTATTTTAAACTATGTTGTGAGGTATTCTTCATTCTTCTTGGCTTTTTCAAAGTGTGCTTGTAAATCTTCAATAGCTTCTAATTCTTTTAAGGCACAAATGAGCCTCCTTCCATATTCACTTCAACTTCCTCCTCTTCTTCTTCTTGATCATTTTCTTGTATGGCCATGAATAGAATCTCTTCTTCTGAATCATTGACTCCACTATCTTCACCTAAGCTAGGATCCTTAGAATACAAGATCTTCTTCTTGAACCCTTCTTAGATTTGCCTTTGAAATTCTTCTTATATGTAGGCTTTTCTTCTTCATCATCATTAACCTTATCTAGGCATCTAGCTAAAAAATGTCTAGTCTTTCCACAATTAAAACATTTAAAAGGTAATTTTCCTTGATATTTACCTATTCCTCTTTTCGGCTTGCGAATGGAAAGTGCTCCATTGTCATCGTCATCATCATTGGAACTATCACTTGATTCTTAAATCTTAGCTTTCTCCTTATTTGATGTCTTGAAAGCCACTTCTCTCTTTGTGGGTTTATCTTGTTCAGTCCACATCTCATATGTCATGAGAATACCATGAAGCTCATCCATCTTTAGCTTGGCTAAATTCTTCATCTCCTTGATTGCCAAAACCTTTGCATCATATCTCATTGGTAGAGATCTCAAAACCTTTTGCACCACCATTGACTCATCCAATGTTTCTCTAAGACCTTGAATCTAATTTATGATTTGATCAACTCACAAAAGATAACTTGCTATATCTTTTTCTTCTTCCATCTTCAACTTTCAAACTACCTTCTAAAAGTCTACAGCTTAGCTTGCTGAACCTTTCCATCACCTTTATAAATATTCTCAAGTTTTACCCAAGTTTAATGAGAAAATTTACATTGCATAACTTTAGCAAATTCAGATTCACATAAACCACATAAAATAGCATTTAAAGCTTTAGCATTACATTCACTTTCCTTCTTTTCCACTGGAGTAATTGTAAATGTTTGTGGCTCTTCATATTCCTCCACCACTAATTTCCATATGTAGAATCCAAGGGCCATCAAATAAACCTTCATTCTCATGCTATAAAAAGCATAATTCATCCCATCAAACAAAGGTGCCTTATTTGTATAAAATCCTTCCTATGACCCAGGCATCGTGCTTTCTTGATCTACCTTCAAGTGGTAAAACTTTTCAAAAAGGAACCTACTCTGATACCAATTGTTAAGCATGGGATATACTAAGAGGGGTGGGGTGAATCAGTATATCATATATCTTATAAATCTTTTCCTTAACCAAATTCCACTTAATCAAACATTTAAGATATGTAATAAAACTCAAACAATAAACACCACACAAGATAGAGAGAGACACCAAATATAACATGGAAACCTAATGTGGAAAACACCATAGAGAACAATCTCAAGTATATGAATGAGCACCAACCCAAACGATATTCACAAACTAAACTTTCAAGAGTACCATACCCCTTTACTAAGCGCCAACCTAGCTACTATTCATGAGCACCAACCCACAAGAGCACCAAAGCCCTTTGCCAAAAACCAACCCAGCAACAATTCATGAGCACCAACCCACATGAGCACCAAACCCTTTGCTGAGCACCAATCCAATAATAATTCATGAGCACCAACCCACAGGAGCACTAACCCCTTTGTGTATACCACACACCTATCTATCAATGTTGATATCTCAACAAATGATAAATCAATACAACATCTCTTTCCTCTCTCTCACCTTTGCTCTTCTAAGCTAGATATAACAAATACAAATCATATTCATCTCTCAAAATTGCTCTTCTAAGCTAGATATTACAATATCAAATCAACCTCATCTCTCATATTACAAATGGCTTCACAAGCTTTTATTTATAGATTTCCAAATGACCTTTGGCCTTCCCCCTTTGTTACCCTTCAATCCTCATGGAAAATGGTGCTAAACTTGTATGACCCTTCATATTCAAGCCTTTGAAAAGTCATGTGGTGACCCTTTATGACCAAAAATGTCCTTCCCTCTTTTGTCCTCATCTTGGTGACTTTTCATATTCCTCAAAGTGTCCCTTCATGAGAAATTGTGCCCTTACTCTTTTGTCTTCACTTGGTGACTCTTAGTATTCCCCAAGATGACTCTTCATGGTAAAATGCATCCCATCCTTCTTTTGTCTTTACCCCATGGCTCTTTGACTACTCCATGGGCCCTTCTTTTGTCTCATATGCAACCAAAAATATATTCATTAATATTAAATAAATATTAACTCATATTAGCCAATATATATACATACATATATATATATATATATATATATATATATATATATATATTATAAACAACATTAAATGCAATGGGGCATTTATCACTAATAATGTTAGACCTTTGACATCAATCACAATATTTCTAGACCTTTGCCTTTATCAAAATCAATGAGGGTTGATCTACAAAAGCTCAACCCATTGACATGAAGCACTAAATTTTTGAAATTTGGCATGGAAATAACATTTTTAGAGCATATTTTAAAATTATAATGCACACATAATAGAGAGAAAACATGCCCAAGTTATAAACATGTATAATAAAGTGCTTGTAGAGAAGCAATTACTCACCGAAGAAGTGGCCTCAATGAAACAAAATCTCCAAGAGGCCACATATGCAAAAGTAAGGGTTTTAACCATTGTTAAAACAATTTTTAAAGAAGATATAGTACTTTCAAATGGTGTACCTCTAGATAGGGATGTCATTGAAAAAATAGAGACCTTGGTTGAATGACTGCTCAAAAAATATAAAGAGTGACTTGTACAAAGAGTGAGGGCATAAAAATAGATGAATAATTCACCAAAACAATTGATGTCTACAATCATGACTTAGAGATAATTTGGGAAGTTATCCCCATTTTGTATGGCATTTTTGCATGCCTAATACTCCCTAGTAAAGTTTTAGAGGCTTGGCTCCAAGCTAAAGAGGTCCTAAGGAAATAATCAGCTCATGTTATACTCTTAATAAAAGATCACACCAAGCAAACAAAATCATTTAGAGATGTAGAGATGATGGAGGATGTTATTAATAACCATAAAAAATAACTAAATGTAAGTTTTGTAGCCATTTAGGATAGGTTGATAAGGAGGTAGTTACACTAGAAAACATCTAACAAGATGCTAATGTATCCCTAAATCAATAGGTGGAAAATACCAATGATAATATGACCTCACTTGAGGAGTTAAAAGCATCAAAAAAGGCCATTGAAGGAATAACTGTGAAGGTCCTTAATGCATTGTCCCATGGGGATGGTCTAAAAAATGAACTCAAGCAAAAGGGGCCCAAATTTTTGGAAGACACTAACATGGCTTAGTCTGGGATGGACTAAGGGTGTAGTGTGGGGTGATGTTGGTACCATAATTTTGAATAATTATTTTCCTATTTTGGTACATAACTGACACATCATGGAAGGACCATGGCATGGGAATACCATGGTGCATGAATTATAGGCATAGAATCACCATGGCATGGAACCTATTTGGTAGAAGAGGACAATGGAGAGAGATGATAATGGCATAGAAGGGACTAGTGTGAGAGGACCCAATCAAAGGATAAAATTCATAAATAACCTAAGAACATTGGACTCAAAATGAAAGTAGAAGACTAGGGTAGCACATGGGAAGTGGGAATAGTTAGAAGAGCAATTCATATGGGACACTTCAACCTTATTTATTAGAGGTTTTGCACCAAACCATAAGGAATAAAACACATGGACACTAGTATATAGCATAGAGAAAAGATATAGGGTCACAAGGACCCAAGAATTTAGGAAGAACTTATTATAAGAGCTATGACTCTTAGTCTATTTAGAGTCTATGTGCCATTCACTCTTAACATTAGTGATTGTAACACTTGTTCAGGAAAAAATAAGTATGAATACCCCTATTGTAATATTTTATGAGGAAGATATTTTAGAGAATAGATGATGAAGATTTACCTTTTGGTTCATTAAAAATCTAATATGTGATATCAAATTTTGACAATTTATGTCTTGAATGATATAATAGACTAAGTGCTAGATTTGGATATGAGTTATTTCTTAGTCTCTTGTTATTGGTATCATTTTCTTTTCACTAAATCTAGATAATAATGATGATCATGTAGTAATAATAATAATTACATCTAGAATTAGAAGCATCACAGTTGTATATTTGTGATGTCAAATAATCCTTATTTGGAATTACATGAAGAGAAAGATATGGACAAACATATATTATTATGGTACTAAACCTTCAAGAACTAATATTTCACTATGGAATTCGAGTGAGTGCACAAGACCTAAATCTTGCATGATAGGGCTAGTACACTAGCTCATTGGGATAGAGTTCAGTGCCAGAGTTGGAATCAACTAAAACAAAACAACATATTCAAATTCTAAAAGATTAAATTTATACAGATACATATGCATATCCCAAATGATGAATAAACCTTGTATTTTTTTTAAATGGGTCCCCTGTTACAAGGTGGGGTGTGTTGGATACAAGAGATATCATGTTTAGGAATAATTAATGCATATATAGATACCTATTCATATTTTTCTTATGGTTAAATAGTAAAGCATATAAAGGAGTCAACATAATTAAAATGATAATTAAGTGTACAAAAGATTATAAAGGTTGATACATGTCAAAAATCTCCCCTAAGTGAACTTTGAATAATCCTTTCATCCTCATATGCACTTGGTTATCATTCCCACAGGTAGAATTAAGATATTTTTTAAAGTTTCATTATAATAAACTCACCATTATCCATCCCCTAACTTCACAATTACACATGCTTTTTATAGTTCTCAAGATGATCAATATGTTTCTTTGATACCCTTATTTGCACTACAAATGGCTCAATATTAGGATTTTTTATTTATTTATATAATTTCATATGATCATAATAGATTTATTCTTTGATGAAATTAGGATTTAAGGCCATTCATCAGTTGATTCTCCATGAAATTATTTGAGTAATTTGTTATTGAATAAAGATGAACAATGATTGGCTAAAAGTGTGATTAAATCTACTGCAAACACATTTCATAAATTTTGGGATTGATAGGAAATTATTTGGAATAATGATAAAAAAAATGAGGGAAAAATTATAGATTAATGAAGGTTTCCTTCATTTTAATCTTTTCACTATGGAACAAACTTCTAGTCCATAAGTTTTGAGCCTGTTTGATATTTTTGGTCTCTATTACTCAGAGTATCATATAATTAGAAGACTAATGCATTTTAGAATTGAGAATAATTATGAAATTAGTTGAAGTTATAAATATTCACTTGGTCATGTATTTTTAATGCCTCACATAGAGTTTGGATGAATAATGAGACTGTAAAGATCATTGTGCAATGTGATTGGCCTGATGTGTAATCATACTACTTATTTTAACTAATTTTGTCATTTATCTATTACCAATAATTTATAATACACCATTCTAATGAATAATAATATATCCATGTCAGTTATTTTTTTATTTTCTTTAATTATGAAAAAACTCAAATAATTGTATAAATTGTGTGTCTCTTTTAGTTCTCATTGACATGCTCATTTATGTTTTGAAAAAACTTCATGGCCCAAATGGAAAGAAGGAATGAACTAAAATTGACTGATCACCACTCCTTTATATCCTTTTTAGTAATTTTTACTTTAATATCTTCTCACTTTAGATATTTTATATAGATCTCTGTTATCATGTGTTATAGTACATAATGGTTAATTCAACTTTGTAAATGCATAAAAAAATGTCAACATTAAACTTTCAAGTTTTAAATGTCATTTTTATCTCATGTCTATTGGCATATATTTATGGATTTTAAGTGATTTATTATTTCCTCTCTAGTGGTAGTAAATTAGGTGGATTAATCATGGTGGTTAAGTCTTCTGTTTAAAATTTTGTTATTTTATGTTTTTCATACATTGTATTTTTATTGTAGATTAATTTAGGGTTCTTCCCCTTGAGCTAGTAGGCCCAAAAAAGTAGAGAGTATGCCACCTCTAATGTTTTTTAATCCTTAGGTCTCATCTAGGTTTAGTGAGTAGAAATAATAAGCGTTATTCCTATAATGAATCATTTTATTTTGTCTCTTATTTTACCACTAATTATTGCAGTGAAAATTTGAGATCCAACACACATCTTCAAAAAACACTCAATAAAATAGGATAAATATATTTAATTTCATTGTAGTTTGACTATAATTACATATCTCTAATGGAAGATACAACATGTAGAAACAAATATGAGAGGTGGCTTACTATCTTCTCTTTTGGATCTATAAGGCCAAGGGTAAAGACCCTAAAGTAATCTAAACTATTAAATAAGTGTATAATAGGCTTTAATAGAATGTGATTCTAAATTTTTCTTGACCACTATGATCAATTTACCAAATTTTTTCTCTATAAAAATAGCCACAAGATACTTAGAATTAATACCAAGATTAGAGTAAATGAATGTGAATACATGTATTTGTAACTTTAAAGATCACGATTCACACATATATTTACATGTATACATAGAGCTAAATTAAAAACATATAAACAATAGTTCATGATAATTTATACATACATAAAATATAAAAAAATGGATAAGAGGTTGAAAAGGAAAAAAAATTGAAAAGTATTTACAAGTTTTGATGTAGTGAACTATGGTGAATGTCATCATTCCATGAGCCACATAGTTTTATTATAACTTAAATTAACATATAAATGACAACCAAAAAATAAAAATAAATATATTTTTATTAGAAAATCTCAAAAGTTTGAAAAATAAAAAAAACCTAAATAAATATCTTATTATTCATTAGAATGAGGATCTACAAACCATTGAGAACAAAAAAAATAGTTAAATATGTAATATTATTACACATTAGACCAATGAAACTACATAATTATTTTTAAAGTTATAATAATTATAAAGATTACACACCAAGCCTCATAGCTTTAGGACCAAGCAATAATTGAAAAATTCAAGCAATTATGAAACTCTACTAAATTTTATAGAAGTAAAACACACCATGAATTATGTTTTATCTTATATTTTCACCTTAAAAAAATCTCTAATAAAATAAGATAAATATATTTAATTTCATTTCAGTGTGACTCAAATTACTTATCTCGAAGGGTAGATAAAAATTGAGGAAAATAAATATGAGAGGTGGTCTATTCTACATCCTTTTAGCTCTATCAGATAAAGGGGAGAGACCCTAAAAAACATTAAAATGTGAAATAAATTCATGATAGGCTTCAAATAATTTTATTTTAAATTATATGCTTGATCATTGTGATCACTTTACCCAATTTTTTGTCTCTAGAAAAATATTCACAAGTAATTCAAAATTTATACCAACATTGTAGAAAAAGAATGTGATTAAAGTTATTTATAACTTACATGCTCACTATTCACATATTTACATGCATACACCAATCTAAATAAACACATATAATCAATAGTGCATGATAATGGATACATATTTAAAATATATAGTCAAAAAGATAGGTCTCAAAGGACAAATTTATGAAAAGAATATTAAATATGTGATCTAATGAAATATGGTTAGTTCCATCATTACATTTATCCATGGAGTCAAGCTTAAATTAACTTAATAGTGAAAACCAAATGAGACACAATAATTTACAAATTTTTTTGGAAATTATTTCAAAGTTAAAAAAATGATATAATAACCTACCATGTATATTATTATTCATTATAATAATACATTATGGACCATTAGGAAAAAAAAATTAAAAAATAGTTATGTGTAGCATGATTAGACATTATACCACTAAAAATACATAAGGATTTTCATAATTATACTAATTATAAGGAATACACACCAAACCTCATAACTTCATGACCAAGTGATAATGGAGAAATTTAACCAGTTTTAAAACTTTGCTCAATTTTATGGAAATGCACAAATCCTTGAATTATGCAAATATCTCAGTAATAAAGACATAAAATTTAGCCATAATAGAACATATAGGAAAATATTTTTTTCCCATCGCTAAAATACCTAGATAAAGGAAATCCTCATTAATTTATATATGTTTTACCCCTAAAAACATTATAAGGAAATTTATATGAAAATATAAAAGAGAGGATAGATTTATGAATCAAGTGAGTCATATTCACCATCAGTGACTATTATGCACTTTTCACATTCATATGTCTCAAAATAATTCATGAGGGATCAAATAATAGGTGGATATAAATGTCATGTTAATCAAAGGGTTAACCCATTATGATCTCACATGACTGGGAGAAAACACAACATTTTATTAAGTGACCTATTTGTATTATTATTTATAACCTTCAAATAATCATGAATATCACTATGAGATCAAGATAATGTGGGAAATGTGGGCCTTTACTACAATCTGATCCCCAATTTTTGATTTAGGTGATTACCCCATTATATGCATCATTATTTCATTATGATAAACAACATAAACATGTAATTAAACTACAAAAAGGTCTATAGATATGCATCACTTATCACTAGACTTGAGACCACTATGTATCCACTACTTATACCTTTTACATGAGGCCAAATATCCACTAAAAATAGAGTTGTAAGACTAAATTTATGAGTGAATGACTAAACCCCTTTAATTCTATCCTTAAGTGTTCTCTATGGATCTATGATGAGAAGTTGATGTGTAGACACCCTTAAAATTATGGCCACTATGTTATTTTTAAAAAATGGGGATATAAATCATCCAAATGGAATGATCTCATGGACTTAAGCTTGAGGATTTAATAGGCATGCTCAATTTCTTATCTCAATGTGTTTAATCAGCTAAGACACTTGGACACTCCTAATATTTCACATAGCTTAAATTTCATAGAGACTTATTTATCTCATTAAAAGTATTCAAGTGATATTATACATACATGGATTTATATTTACCATTTCATTTTACTTGGCATATACACCCTTCAATCTATATTGTGACCTTTTTCACATCTATTATGATTAATCCAAATAGTAACCTTCTATTAGCCATGGAGTGGATACATTACCCAAATCCTTATTTTAATGTGTATAAACCCATGTATTTATTAAATCCAAATTATATTATGTATATATAGAGTGTTTGCATGGCTAGTTAACACACTCACTTTATATTTCATATGGCTTCGATGTGGAAAGATTGAACAATGTGACCCAACTTATTCCAAAATTATATTTTCTTGTGGATCCCTTCTACATATTATTAGAATGAAATGTGTCATTTCATTTTTCATGGAGTTATTATTTCATAGAAATACCTTTATCATTAATTATTTATATTTAACTTTTAATGTGGATGCATGAACCTATTTACTCCTATTTTTATCAAATTTGAGATCCAATGGCCCTTTGATTTCCACTTGTCAATGCCACATGAGATTAAATGATAATATATCCATATTGAGGTTTGAAACTTCACTATCATATTGTAAATTATTATTGGTGCACATGACAAAGTATGTGTGAGAAACATGAAAACCTCTAGTTTTTCATGTGATTTAAGGCTCACTTAAAAGTCTTTCTTTGCTTTCAAAAACCTCTATCATTACTTTATGAAAGCATGAACTTATTAAATTAATTTTATATTTTATGGCTTATGTACCATTTTTAATCCTCCCACCTATTATGGTGGTGTGGATATGTCTCACTACTTTTTCAATAAATTTCATGCATTTCACATACTTCTTAATTTATTTTCCAACTATTGTGTGAATGTGTGAATTTATCAATTCCATTTTGTAATAAATTTCCACTTGTCTCTACTATATCATATTTTAATTCCATGTGGTAGTGTATTTTTAAATGTGTCATCTTATGGAATTGAGTCCTGGTCATATGTGGTAGTCATTGGTTAGCTCATGGTCATAGAGTTCACAAATTTCTTCATTATGAAAACCCATTTCACCGACACATGAATATATTCATTATGATATATAATATTTAGGATGTGATATTAATAAAATATATCTAAAATTAAGACACATGGCATCTAAAGAGATCTAAAAAACCATAGATTATTCTCTTGCCTTCATGTGATATTTTCAAAATCTGTAGACCAATTCAATCATTCACTATGACTTAAGGATTCAGTTAGGTTCACTGAAGAAACACAATAAACTAATCCCTAGATTTACCACATGAATAATTTTTTTAAAATTGAGGTGAACCTAAATTTAATCATATATAAGTAACCAATAGGTTAAATTTATTAAATAACATGAATCTAAACCTTAGAGATATTCATAAGGTTGAGACTAGGATTTGGGAAGATTATTTCATAGATCACTAATAAAGTCAAGAATTATAATTTACAATGGTGTAAGTTTGATATGGTATAAAATTGAGGACCCAAAATTTTGAAAAAAAAGTGAAAAAAATTAATTTTGGATAAGGGGACAAGGTAGATAATGATTTAGATGCATAAGAAACCATACAATGGAAACCATAAACAAATGGTGAAAATACTATGGAACCTAATAGTAGAGGCTAAAAAAAATATCAATTATTGAAAGACATATATTTTTTCTAACACCAAGATCCCAAAATCTCATGGATTTTTATTGTTTAACAAATCTCAGACTAACAATACTAGTTGTACTAGTAATACTAGATGAATAAGTAAATAAAGATGACATATTTATCAAATTTACAAAGTAATTTAAAATATAATTAACTCCATCACCCTCATATATAAGATATAGTTTTACTAAATAAATACCCATAACTATAATCCATTACACACTATGGTCCAAAATAATTGATAGAGAATTTGATAGGTGGGTTGAAAAAGTCACTAGTATATAAATAGATTGGAACATCGTGGGAGATATTCAAGGAGGTAATTTTTTTAATGAACGTACCAGTTTAAAATTTCCCTATACCACCCTATCATGTGTTTCACCTATGATTAACATCCCTCCCTCTACCTTGCCTAATGTCAAAGGGATGGAAAAACAAGATCCTAATCCATTTATTTTTGAGTTTGATGTCTTATGCCATGGTTATGACAACAATTAGGAAAATAAATAGATAAAATTATTTAAAACCACTCCTAAATATTAATTCCTCCATTGGTTCATAGGATTTGGAAAAGATGTAGTTTCTAAATGGAGAGATGAAGGAAAAAAATATTTACAAATACCAAGAGTGTTATAGAAGAAAAGACACAAGGGGAGATGAAATTTTAAAAATATCAAAAAATTAATATGATCCACTAGAGGATTCCTATAAGGATTTTAATTTAACATAAAAAGGTCTAAAATGAACAAGGTAGACCAATAATCTCTTAAACTAGCATTTTAAAGGTATACCTAACAAATATCTATATTCTCTAGATATTATGGGCAAATGATATTGTATATAATTACATTTGACTATATCATCCACATATATATAAATTACTCAAGATATATGTTAAATAAGACTTGTCTTATTATATCATTTCCTTCATCATATAAATCTACCAATGGGTTCTCTCATGTGGAAGTTATAAACCTAATACATGACATGAATAAATAGAACCATCAATCACATGGATACATACTTAGATATTTTTGGCACTTGAATAAATAAATA
>JARHVA010003214.1:1370000-1440000 GCA_037957365.1 Torreya grandis
AATTATTGTTTTTGACTCAAAATTATTCTTATAGGCATTAAATACCTTACAACTATCATAAAAATGTGTCTTAAACCTTAAAGACATGTGCATGCTTAGAGATATTCCTAGACTTTATTTTATCTTTACATCATAAGAAATCTTGGAAACCTTGTTTTATCTTCTTTAAGAGTCCTTGATGCTTTGTAAGGATATAAAATAGTGGATTTGTCTTGAAATAGTCCTATAAACATAAATACTTTCACAAAATCTTGCTAAGAGTGAAACCTTAAAATACTCTACCTTTATCAACATGGAAAGTGAAAATATAGTGTTGCAAACATGTTAGGTAGGTTTTTAGTTCTCAAAATTGTGCCTTGATAAACTTTCAGACTTGTAGGTGTTGGAAAGAATACTCAAAAAAATTATTTTTATTGAAACATCTTGTATTCTCTATCTTTAGACTAGTATGAAATATTCAAAGTTCTTAGTCAATGAATATCTACATAAAAATATATTTTGAAGATTTAGAAACCATGGAAACTTTCTAAACTCTGACTCATACTACATAGATAATAATGCTCTTCATGATGTTTGAAACTTCATATTTCTTGATTTTGACCTTGCTCACTATCCCATAACTAGCTTTTTATTTATATGATCATGGAGAAACTATATTATTTTCCTTATATTAAGGTTTTGTAGAGCAAGATAGCCTCTACATCATGTTTGATAGTCTTATAACTAGGTTTGGAGTGCTAAAACACTTTAATCTCTATGGAAGTCTTGAAAACTTGGATGCAAACTTATAAGAACATCTTTATCATGCTCAAAATTGTGAATCACACCTTATAAACCCTACAACATCCATGATTCTAACTTAATATCTCAGTTATACAGTTTATTTTCCTTGAAACATGATTAGGAAAATTCTTTAAACTATATTTAAACCTAATTATTTTATTGATCCTCAAAGGAAACCTTATAAGATGTGTTGGTGTTACAATTATATAGTCGTGACTACCTTCAAATAAGTCTATAGACTTTTTAGCTAGGATTTATGATCTTAAAGAACCCTATTTTAGAACTATATATTCAAGAAACCTTGCAAGATCATGTTTCTTACCTCAAAAACCCATGTTTTGGAAGTATATCATGAAATAATCCTTAGAACACTAAAACCTCATTGTATGATATAGAAACTATGTTTTATCATTGATATAGTCATTGCAACATCAATACAAGCTTACAAATTAACCTAAAAACCTGTAGGTACTCCTAAAAATTCTTGAAACCTCTCACAAACTTGAAAAATTAATTATTTAAGTTTGTTTGGACTCTATCCAACCTTCTCAAGCACTTTTTGGAATTGTATTAGCATGGATACCTTTCAAAATTTGCCTACAGTCTTATATGCTTCTTGTTTTGAGTCAAATCATGATCTTAAACCTACAACTCATGTTTGTTGCTTGAAAACTTGATCACAAGGTTTATAGGTATCTTGGAAACTTGTTTGGAAACATAAAAACTTTTCTATATCACTGTGAATGCAAGATAATGGGTCTTCATATGTTTTTATTTCCTCTACAAGCCTTAAAAATTTAAAAACATGTAATCACATGCTAGGGTTTCAAATAGTCTTTTGAGTGAGTTTAGAGATTAAAAGGTTGTTATTGCATGCATGTGATTTATCCATTTTAATGGAGTCTAGAGACCACCAAATAGTTTATTATAACCTAAAAAAACCCTTCCAAAATCCTTAAAACACCATGCACAAGGAGAAAAGTGATAGGACATGATTGGTTTTCTTTGTAAACCTTTCAAACATTATGTTATGGCTATTTAATGGGTTTAAAACCTCATTTTCTTCTCTTTAAAACTTAAACCAATCATGGATATTATTTTAGAACCTTATTATCCTCCATTTCATGCTTGTGATAATTGTAGAGGTTCAACATGGAATATATAGACCTAAAACCTTATTTTTGGCTTATCAAAATTCTATTTTCTGATTAAAAAACCTCGTGAAAACATTGAAAACATGTTAGATATTCTTAGAAATAATGGACACTACCTTGATTTTTCCCTGAATAAGAGATTAAAGAGTCATAGTATTGATGATATTTTTTCATATTTGAAGATGGAGTCCATAAGAAGGTATAAATAAGAGGGAAAATAAGGTCAAAGATACTCCTTGAGCAAAGTGTATTTACTTTAAGATTTGAAAAGAAGTTTCAAACCTCTCAAAGAATTTTATGTCCCCCTTTTAAATGTTTCACCTCTTTTAATGAACTTAATGAATGTTTTTTGATTTCTTGTCATTATTTCACATTGAAAAAAACCTTTTAATGTTGTGCACCACTAAATAGGCCTTGTCAAGGGCTACTATGACCTTGTGAACTTTATATGATGATAAGATCTTATTATAACATTAAAAAGTATGGATAGCCTTAACTAACTCATTGAATACCCAATTATGGTGTAAGGAGGTTCATTATGGCATATTAACTCATGATCAATTGGTTTTGGCCTAATTATCATCTTTCTATCATATAAAGGGATGAAAAATCTAGGTGACTTGAAAAGTCAACATTTTGGGAATTTTCATGGGTTTTTTTCTTACTAAGCAAGGATCTAGTAGTCTTATGCAATTTTATTAGGCATAGGAGTCACTAAAATCATTTAAACAACTCAATCTAAAACTATGATCACGATTGAAACATGTTTGGATAGTATTTAAATGAAATGAAAGTGCCTCAAAACACACAACAAGAAAGCAAAGAACAAAAAATAATGTGAAATATCACTTGGATGAATGCAAAATAACTAGACTAATGAGGAATCAATGTGAAAAATAACTTGGAAAAATGAGAAACAACTACACTATTATGTTTAAGTTTTGAAAATGATCTCAAAGGCATGTTTTGAGGTGTATCCCATTAAATGGGATAGGTAGTACTTATCCATTCAAGCTTGGAGATGGAAAGTGATTGGTTGTTATGGTTAGTGATAATGTATGGTTAACTCTAAATGGAATCAAACTTTATGTCTTAAAGAATTAGATCTATCTTCATCCCACTTCAAAACTTAATCTCCTTCCTTGAAGTATCTATTGATAACCTTCTTTTCAAAAAAAATCTTCACTTTAGCTTGATGTGACTTAAGGGTGTGTATTGCTTGTTCTCTTAACACATCAAATTACATCAACTCAACCATCCTCACTACAATTGCATCAATTTATAAAAAAATTAGTTTATGTGTAAATTTAGGATAAGGTAACTCTAATGACAAAGGAAAATTCACTTTTCTCCCATACACCAAAATGAGAGGAGAGTTACCAATGGAACTCTTTAGTGTGATCTTATCATCCCAAAGGGATGTCTTGGGTTCGGTATGCCAAGATCTATGGTTATATTCAATTTTCCTCTTCATAATCCTTATCAAGTTCTTATTTTTAGACTCAGCTAAACCATTACCTTAAAGGTAATAGTTTGAATAAGTTTTAAGATAAATGTCATGTTTGACTACCCATTCACAAATTTGAGTGCTTATAAAGGATTTAAAATTATCATAAATAATATTAAATGGGACATGAAACCTTGTAACAATACCTTCAAGGAAATCTACGAAATAAGCTTCATTAATCTCCTTTAATGCAATTACTTTAGCCCATCTAGTAAAATAATCCATGTCTATCATCATCGATTTGAGGCTAACACTTAAGGTGGATTTATCATAGCAATGAAGTCTAAATCACACTGAACGAATGGTTGATTTATTTGGATAAGATATAGATAAAGATAAAGGATAATCAACCTTTAATTTCCTATGAAGTAGTCTTAATTCTTATAATTTATCACCCACTTATGAGCATCCCTAAATAAATTAGGCCAATAATAACTAAATTTAATTATTTTAATTAAAACATTTCTTGGTGAGATATGACCTCCTAATAGGCCATCATAGAACTCTTCAAGCAATCTACCAATTTGCTTATGCTCAATAAACCTTAACAACACTCCATTCATATCTTTTCTAAAGAAAACACCATCAACAAGGATAAAAGGAATGGATTGTAGCATGAAATACCTTCTCTTTTCCTTTTTAAGCCAATGCAGATACTCACTTTTTTGTACAAAAATAACCATGTATTGAATCTAGCTACTTGGAGGACGAAGAGAGTTGATTGTTCTTCCTTTAGTAAGTATATTGTCTTCTTATCAACTTCTAAGTCTACTATAATTTTCTCACATAACCCTTTACCCCTTAAAATCTTGGTGACTTTGATATGCACATCATACTCTATGAATTTTGTGATTCATACAACTCTCTTCTCATTCACATCTCAACTCAAAATAAAATCTTTCACACTTAGAAGAGACACTATTAGCTGAATTATGATATTATAAAAACATGCCTAAATTATTTAAGAGTAATTACAATAATAAAAACTTGTTTCTCAATAAAACTATACCTTGGTTCATATTATTTTAGTGCTTGACTAAAAAATGCTATTAGTTTGTCTATTTTATCATTGTTTTGTTGAGTTAAGATAGCTAAAATACTCTCACTTCTTATAAAGGCATAAATGATGAAGTCTTTGTCATAGTTAGGATTCACAAGAGTAGGATCTTGAGAGATTGTTTGCTTGATGATTTAAAAACTATCCTTACATTATTTTAACTAGATAAACAAATATTCTTCTTGAGCATGGAGGTAAGAGGCTTGAACAAATTATTAAAGTATGATATGAATCTCTTCACAAAGTTAATTTTTCCTAGATATATACATGATAAATCCTCATTCATTCAACACCTAATAATTTCATACCTCTCATTAGGTAACTTACCAAATAATTTAATCAAGCATTCAAGTAAGCAAAGCTTCTTTATTCTTTCCTATTTCAATATCAATCATATTGAAGTACTGAAGTTGCATCCCATGAATCATATTTTATAAGTTACAAGCTATGTCATTGTTGTAATTTATTTCCACATATGTAACCCTTATGCACACACAATACAAACATTAGGGGAGAACTGCATCAGTCTAAGGCCCTCTTTGAAGTAGTGGTTATGTAGGTAACACTCAATAATAGAGGGATCTTTGACATTAACTTGACACTATGAGCCAACTAACCCATTTTTTCTAAGGTCACTATGAATATTAATATCTAATGTTTTGATTATATGAAAAAATTGATAGCTAATTATTTAGATATGAATGCACCAAAGTGAAGCTAACACAAAACCTAGAATATTTTAGGTGATTGTATCCATATTGAGCAGGTATTTCATACTAGACACCTACATCCAAGTTAGATAAAAAAATGTTGATGCAAGTGTTTGAGGCCATATAGGTTAAATTTATAGAATATTATGATTGATCTAAAATCTAGTATAGTTTGTTTCTAGTAAGTTTAGATCCACATGTGCATAGTAAGCCGACTAACATACTAACTCTATTTGAAGACTTATAAAAATGTTGTTTAGATGATAAAAATCTATGTTTTATCATCATATGCTATTATTAAATATTTTAATGACTCTATCAGGCCCATGACTCTTATTGACAATGTTTACAACCTTTCTTTCTCACTTACAAACTTGTATGATATGTATTAGAAGCTCTAAAACCCTTATTTGTTATTATAAGGTCATGAAAAGCTTGAAAATCTTGATTTAGACCTATTGAGTTGACTTGATCGCAATTAAAGTATTGGATTGGAATTGAAAGGATATAAATTCTTATTTTTTAATCAATAATTTACTCATGGGCCTCACAGACCTTCCAATAGTCATAGAAAATGTCTTAAATCATGTAAACTTGTGTCCATGCTTATAGATGTTCCTAGACTTTATTTTATCTTTTCATAATTAAGAAAGCTTAAAAACCTTGTTGTATATTATCTAATAGCCATTGATACTTTGAGAGGATTTATAACTATGGATTTGACTTTAAATAGTCCTAGAAACATAAATCCTTGCACAAAATCTTACTAAGAGTGAAACCTTAAAATCCTCTACTTTTATCAACATAAAAAGTTGAAAGATGGTGTTGCATACTTATTAGGTAGGTTTTTAGTTCTCAAAATCCTAGTTTAATTAGATTTTAATCCTATAAGTATTGTAAAAAATACATGAAACCTTTTTTTATTGTAAAATAATATATTATTTATCTTTAGACTAGTATGAATGCTTTAAAGTGCTTAGTTTAGTGGATATCTACATAACAATCTTGTTTGAAGCTTTAGAAACCATAGAAACTATTTAATCTTTGCCTTCCTAGTATAGACCTCATAATACTCATGATCATATTTAAAATTTCATATTCCTTGATTTATACCTTGTCCATCATCCCATAACTAGTTTCTAAATTATATGATCATGGAGAAACTATCTTATTTTCCTTGCAAGCTTGTACGATGGTTTTATGGAGAAATATAACCTCTGAATCTTGTTTGATAACATTATATCTAGGTTTTAGAATAATATAACCCTACGATCTTTGTGGAATCCTTGAAAATTTGGATGCAAACTTGTAGGAACATTTTTATCATGCTTGAACTTGTTATTCACACCTTATAAACCCTAAAACAACCATGATTCTAGCTTAGGATATCACTCATAAGGTTTATTCTCCTTAAAACATGCTTGGAAATTTTTTAGAACTATATTTATACATGATTATTTTATTTATCCTCGTGAAAACCTTCTAATATGTGTTATTTTACCATTTATATAGTCATGGAAGCCTTTTAATAAGTCTATAGGCCTATGAGCTCAAGGAACCTTGTTCTAGCATTATATCTTCAAGAAACCTTATAAGATCATTTTTTTTTACCTCACAAACCCTTTTTTTAGAATTATATCATGAAGGAAATATTGGAACACTACAAACTCATTATATTATCATATAAAATTTGTTTTATCAATGATATAGTCATTATAACATCAAGAAAAACTTACAACTCAACTTTTAGCTACTCTTGACAATGCTTGAAACCTCTCACAGACCTAAAATATTCATGATTTAATCTTGTTTGGACTCCACAAAATTTTCAAGCTAGTTTTATCATTAAATTAGCATGGACACATTTCAAATTCTACTTATAGTCTTATATGCTTCTTATTTTGACTTAAATCTTGCTCTTAAACCTATAACTCATGTTTATTACTTGAAAATTTATTCACAAGGTTTATATGAATCTTAGAAACATGTCTATAAACTTGAAAACTTTTATATAACACTTTAGATTAAGGATAATGGATTTGTAAACTTGTTTATTACCTTTAAAAGCATTTAAATTTGTCAAAACATGTGATCACGAGCTAGGGTTTCAAATAGGCTTTTGATTGAATTTAGAGATTTAAATAATTTTTTAGCACATCCACATGATTTATCCATTATCATGGAGTATATATACCATTAAAGGTTCATTATAACCTAAAAATACCAGTTCAAAATCCTTCAAACACCATGCATAAAGAGAAAAGTGATAGGATGTGATTGATTTTCTTTGTAAACCTTGCAAACATTGTGTTTTGGATTGTTCATGGATTTTAGACCTTATGTTATTCTATTAAAAAAATAAATAAATCATGGATTATTTTTGAGAACCTTATTATCCTCCATTTCATTCTTCTGATTCTTGTAAATGTTCTGTAGGGCATTTACAAACCTACAACCTTATTTTTACAATGTCAAAACTCTATTTTCTCATTTAAAAACCTCATGAAAACACTTTAAACATGTTATATCCTCTTATAAAAAATTGATACTACCTTCATTTTTACCTAAATAATATCTTAAAGAGGTGAAATAGGCTTGGCCATGGTATTGATGAGATTTTTCCACATTGGAAGATGAAGGATTCCATAATAAGGCAAAAAATATAGGGAAAATAAGGTCAAATATACTCTTCGAGCAAGATGTATAGACTATAGGATTTGTAAATAAGCTAAATACATCTAAAATAAGTTTATTTCCCCTTTTAGTGACCTTAATGAATCATTTTAGGACTTATTTTCATTATTTCACATTGAAAATCACCTTTTAATGCTTTTAGTCACTAAATAGGCCTTGTCAAGTTCTAATACAACCTTATGACCATAATATGTTGATAAAAACTTATTAGAACATGAAAAAATATGGATAATCTTAACTAACTCCTAAAATACCTAATTTTGGTGTAATTATGTTTACATGAATTCATACTAACTCTTGTTCACTTGGTTATGGCATAATTATCATACTTCTAGCATATGAAGTGAATGAGAGATCAAGGTGACTTGAAAAGTCAACATTTTAGTGACCTCCATGGGTTGTTTCCTACTAAGAAAGGATTCACTAGCCTTATGTAATTCCATTGGGCATATGAGTCACTAAAATAATTGAAAATTTTCAATCTAAAAATACAATCATGAATAAACATGCTTGGCTATCCTCTAAATAAACAAAAAAATGCCTCAAAACACACAACATAACTGCAAATAATAAAAAATAATGTGTAATAACACTTAGAGGAATTAAAAATAACTAGACTAATCAGTAAATAATGTGTAACAACACTTGGGTGAATGAGAAATAACTACATTACTATGTACAAGGTTTGAAAATGACCTTGAAGGCATGGTTGAGGTGTATCCCATTGACTAGGATATGCAATACTTCTCCATTCAGACTTGAGAGCTAGAAAGCATTTAATTGCTTATAGATTGTGAAAATGTATGGGAGACTCCAAATGGATTCAAACTTTGTATGTCTTCCAATATTATCTCTATCTTCATCCCACTTCAAAACTATATCTCCTTCCTTGAAAGTTTTATCAATAGCCTTCTTGTCAAAAGTTTTCTTCACTTGGGCTTGATGAGCCTCAAGGGTCACATTTCCTTATCTCTTAACTCCTCTAATTCCATCAACTTAGACATAGTCATTATCATTTCATGATTTTCTATCATTTATATATTATAAAAGTTCAATATAAGATAATTCTAATGATAAAGGAAGCTTCACTTCTCTCCCATACAACACCATGAAAGGAGAGTTCCCAATAGTCTTTTTGGGTGTGATCATATTAGCCCAAATGGATGTCTTGAGTTTGGTATGCTAGGTTCTCTAGTTATTTTTTATTATCCTCTTGATAATCCTTATCAATTTATTATTTGTAGACTCGACTAAACCATTGCCTTGAGGGTAATAGTTTGAATAAGTCTTAAGATAAATACCATGTTTCACTACCCATTCATAATTTTGAGTGCCTACAAAGGATTTAACATTTTTATAAATGATATTAAATGGGATACCAAACCTTATAATTTTACTTTCATGGAAATCCAATATTTAATCTTCATTAGCCTACTTCAGTGCAACTACTTCAGCCCATTTATTAAACTAATCTTTGGTTGTGAACACCATTTATGGATAACACTAGAAGGTGGATTTATCATACCAATGAATTCTAAAACCTAATAAAAAAATGGATAATATATTTGGATAGGATGAAGAGTAATTATAGCCAACCTTTACTTCCTTATAAATTAGACACACTTCTTGTAATTTTTCTACCCATTTGTGAGCATTCTTGAAAAAATTAGGGTAGTAATAACTAGGTCTCATGATTTTAATAGCAGTAGTACTTGGTGATAAATGACCTCCTGATAGGCCATCATGTAACTCTTCAAGCACTCTAATAATTTTATTATGATAAATACACCTTAACAAAGTTCTATTCATATAATTTATAAACAAAACACCATCAACAAGGATAAAGGGAATGGATTGCAACCTAAAATACCTTATCTTTTTTTTGTCAAGGCCTTAAGAATACTCACCTATTTGTAAAAAAACAACCATGTAATGAATCCAAATAATTAGAATATGAAGAGGAGCTTATTGGTATTATTTTATCAAGTATATTTTCTTATCAAATTTTAAGCTTGCTTCAAGTTACTCACATAGCTCTTTACCCCTTATAATCTTGTTGATTTTGATATGCACATCATACTTCATGACTTTTTTGATCCATACAACTCTCTTCTCATTCAAATATCTACTCAAAAGAAACTCTTTCACACTTGGATGAGGCACCATCAATTGAGTTATATTATTAGAAAGGACGTGGCTAAATTTTTTAAGATATCTTATAATAAAAAAAATTGTTTATCAATAAAACTATATGCCAGTTCATAATCATTTAGTGCTTGATTGAAAACTGATATTGGTCTCTCCATTTTATCATTATTTTGGTTATTTAGGATAGATGAAATAATCTCACTTCATCCAAAGGCATAAAGGATGAGATCTTTGTCATAGTATGGATTCACAGAAGTAGGGTATTAAGAAATTGTTTGCTTGATGATTTAAAAATTGTCTTTACTTTATTTTCACCAGTTGAAAATAACATTATTATTGAGCATGGATGTAAGAGGCTTAACCAAAGTAGCAAAGTATGATATGAATATATTCAAAAATTTAATTATCCCCAAGAAGCTTTAAACACATTCATTATGGATCATGAGAGAAAGAGACAATATAACATTCACCCTTTCTAGATCAATGGCAACACCATTATTTGACACTATGTGACCCAATAGTTTATTCTAATGAACAATAGACACACACTTTTTAGGATTAAGAGAGACTCCAAATTCCTTACACCTGCTAAAAACTTTGCTTTGATGATCCAAATGCTCACTTACATGATTTAAAAAAATAGTTATATCATCTAAATAAAACAAAACAATATCATTAATAATACCTTTGAAGGCCATATCCATTTCCCTTTGGAAGGATACATGAACATTAGTCAAACCAAAGGGATTTATATTATAAGTATAGGTTGCCCATTTCATTGTGAAGTTTGTTTTAAATTGGTATGATTCTTGAACTAGGATTTGATTTTATCCTAAATATCCATCTAGAAGAGAAAACATTTCAACTCCACTTACTATTTGAAGTATTTATTCCATGGATGGAAGAGGATAATGGTCATTGAGAGATGCTCTATTTAAGTCTCTAAAATCTACACATATCATAATTTATCCATTATTCTTCCTAAATAGAATATTAAACACCTAATAGGAATGATTTCTTGGGAAAATGGTGTTTGCCTCTATGATTATGGTTATCTCCTTCTTCATTAAGGGTTTAATCTTGGGATTTATTGGCTTTTTTTTGCCTAATGGGTTTTGCATTAGGGTCTAATTAAATGATATGTTGGGCAAATCCTAGATCAAAACCTCTAAGGTCCTCATAAATCCATGAAAAAACATCATCATACTTATTTAAAAAACCTATTAAATCTTGTTTATCATATTTAAACATAACTTTCCAAGCTCAAAAACTTGTTATTTGAGATGTCCACTTGTTTAAAATCTTACTCCTTGATAGTCATGATCATTATTTCCTTATTAATCTAGTCATATGATTTAAATATGCTCTCCAAAGTGACTAATCCTTTTGGAATCTTGTTGGTATTCAAATATATTAACTGATCTCCATATTGCTCTTACAACTTTGATTGATTTTTAGCAGAAAATTATGCTTCCTCTTATAGGAAATTAATAATTTAATTATCATTTTCAAACACTTTCCAGCTAGTTACATTGTAGAGAATAATTAGTCTAACCACTTTATTAACATTCTAATATAAATATTTCATGATGTTCTCAATAATTTCATATTTTTAACCACCTACTACAATCCTATTAGCATATTTATTTTGAGCTCTTGGTACCACCTGGATGTTGAAAGCATCAAAGTATTCAACTAGGCCCCACACTCTATGTTTGTAGGATTTTTTTAAGTTTTTATTGGCCACACTTTGATCTATAACTTGGTGTATGATGATATCAATGTCTCCAAATACTTTTAATACCTTGATTCCTATATTTTATGTGAATTAAAGACCTTGGATCAATTCTTTATATTCAACTACATTATTGGTATAATTGAATTGAAGCCTAAATGCAAAAAAAATATTTGTTTTTTTAGGAGACATCATCATGATGTTATCATATGAATTATTATTTATTATTTATCCATCAAAGTAGAGCTAACTTGTTCCATCAATATCTTATTGTGGCTTCAAAAGGCTATATATAATAGAATTTTCCTCATGTATGTAATAAGTGCCTAACCTAGTTTCTTAAATATGATCATATAGATCAAAACCATAGTTTGCCTTTGTATAATCACCAATAAATTTTTTTGGAACTTCCTCAAAAGATGTAGCATCCTTGTGATTAACACCATCCTCCTTTATATTATTTATAGTATAATTCAATTTAATTGGACTAGGCTTATATGGCTCAATATGATCCTTGGAAATAGGTTCAACTAAAATGGTCACCCTTGTCCCATATATATCCCTAATAATCATATGTGACCAATTTGAAAACACATATCCACCTATTTTCTTATTAAAATCTCTTGAAAAGCATATGGAAAAATAGGGAGGTATGTCAGTGACTGAAATGTCTTCCAAAATGGAAAGATTTGGACATGTACGAAGGGTAAGATTCATATTTTTTATGATTATTATTATTTTAATATTAGTACCATCCAATTATAAAACAACCTTAGTGACTGGTGTATATTATATGCTTAACAAGCTAGTAATATTCTTGAACATAAAAAAACTATTAGCCCCATAATCAATCATATAATTGTGCATAATATGATTACCAATGATGAGGGAGATGTAGAAGGAAGGTGTATTGTTTATCTCAAATTTTTATCCCTATTTTGGATAGCATAAACTTTTAGGAGATGCACCCTTTTCGTTCACTTGCTTGATAAAATGGTTCCAGGCCTCTTGCAATAAATCCCTTTATGATGGAATGGAGATTTTTTCTGATAGAGTCACATTCAAATTTTATATTAATTTATTCCACTATAATAAATGTAATGTGACCATTATTTAAATGTAATTTGGTATCATCAACATCTTATTGTGATTTTTAACCTATTAAAAGTTGATTTTTGGACTAAATGTCCCTCTTAATAGCCTTATTTGTAGTTGTAACTTCTTTTGTAGCCTCTTATGGTGCTTCAAATGTATATTATTAACCAACCATGAAATATGTTTCTCCTTCCATTGCTCTCTTATTGGACCTTGTGTTGTATGCAACCAAATTGCTTCCCTTATTTACTACATTCTAATTCACACCAAAA
This sequence comes from Torreya grandis, assembly GCA_037957365.1. NCBI lineage: Eukaryota > Viridiplantae > Streptophyta > Pinopsida > Cupressales > Taxaceae > Torreya > Torreya grandis. The sequence goes on from JARHVA010003214.1 coordinate 1,383,156, forward strand.
AAATAACTCTCTTGGTAGTTCAATAGGGTAGACTCTATTGCCAAATATTCTCGAGTTTATTCCCATTTTATAATTTATCCCCAATATTTTTCTTGAATTATTGATGTAATTTGAACCATAAAAGCTTGGCTAAGAACCCTATTTAGACAAGCATTTTGGTTTTGGGGCTGGTTACATGGGTAACACCATTCATAGTCTTAAACTAAATTATTTTGAATAGGGACAATGGCCTTGGAATACATTGAAACAACTATTTTCTAGGTATTAAATAGCCTAATATAACCTATTTGACCTTGTCCTTGGGCATTAAATTGATAATGCTACCTATTAGGCTAATATGATTGATTAAAAGGTTGATAGGGTCTACTATGTTGGGCTTAATACCTTTTCAAAGATATCAATTTATTTCCAAAACATTATAACAAGGTTTTGAACTCATGTAAGTCATTATAAGGGGTCATATGTGGTTTTGGTTAATGGTTTCTCTAGGAAGAACTGCCAAAGTGGGATAATTAGTTAGTTTATTAGGTGGAGGCTCAATAAAAAGAGGCATTGGTGGTCTAGGAGCTATTTTTCCAGCTTAGGTTAGGTAATTTTTAGCTCTTATAACTATCTCATATGAATCAAGTAATATGTTTCCTCTCATGGATTGACTCAAATTTCTTTGGCATGCCTAGTGGGACCATCAATTCCATTTACTAAATATTTTCAACTAAGAATGTTGGTGTTATTTTTGGCAAGTTTTAGATTTTAATTGGAAGTTATATATTTTAAGACACTCTACAAGAACCTAACGACTCCATAAGTTCCTACTTTAAAATTAATCTTATATTTTGATTCCAAGAGTGGATACAATAACTTATTCAATAGGTAAGGATTATCAATTTTTTTAATTAACTTTATTTTCAAAAAGAAGTAGAACTTAGAAGATTTGGGTCACCTTCTTAAAGTTCCCAAACCTCACCTCCTATAAGGTTTCAATCTAGACCTCCCTTTGGTAGGTTTTAACAAGAGAAAGGATAGTTACAATATGATTCATGGCTCAACCAAGAAATCAATTTTTTTAACCTTTAATGGAGGTATCCCTCTTTCCCTTTCTTAGTGTGATGAAATTCTAGTAGCATCCATAAATATTATACCTTAATTTATTGGTGAAAATACCACCACTCCTATAGATCACATTTAATAAATTACCAATATGTGCTTAGTACATAACTATAGTAGATAATGTATATATTATACTCCTTGCCACTTCCCTTAAAGGAAAAGCACTTCAATATAATAGGGTATTTTATCCCAATTTAATACATAAGTGGGATGAATTAGGAGAAAATATCTACAAATAATTTGAGGATAAAAATGGCCATATATCCCTAATGGGGTATCTTACCACTATCAAATGAGATCCTCATGAAGTCATGGTAGACTTCAATTTAAGGTTTCAGAAGATTTGGGATATGATTCCACCACTAGTTAAGCCTTTTCCAAGCACTTTATTTCTATACTTTTTGAGAGCCTTGAACAGTGATGTGGTTATTATGATTCAATCCATGAGAGGAAAATCTTATTTGATGCCTATGAGATATCTACAAGATATTAAAATTTACTAATCTAAGATGTAAAAATAGTTCCTAGACCACTAATGCCTCTTTTTCCTGAACCTCCACCTAATTATCCCACTAATCAACTCACTTTAGCACTTCTTCCCAAAGCAAACAGTCAACCAACACCAATTATTAAGCTATTACCCATTATAATGAGTATCATGAGATCAAAAACTTGCTATGAAGTTTTTGAAATGAATCAGTAGCTTTGAAAAGGTATCAATCCCAACATAGTAGACCATATCAACCTTTTAATTAAGCATATCAACTAAATAGTTAACCTTATCAAGGTAATGCCTAAGGATAAGAACAAATAGGCTATATTATGCAATTAAATACCCAAAAACTAGTTATTGTAATTTCTTCTAAAGTTATGTTCCCTATTCAAAACAACTTATTATAAGACTATGAATGGTTTTACCCATGTAAATATCCCCATAAACAAAATGCTTGTCTAAATGGGGTTCTTAGACAAACTTTTATGGTTTAAATTGCATCAATACTTCAAGAATAGTAAGAGGGGTCTGCTCCAATAGTGGAATAAGCTCAAGAATAGGTGACAAGTGAGTGTACCTTATTGAATTGGTAAAAGAGTGATTTTTTTGGTGTGAATTATAATGAAATATTAAATAATAGAATCAATATGGTTACATACAACACAAGTTCCAAGAAGAGAGAAATGGAAGTAGAAACATCTTTCATGGTTGGTCAAGCATCTACTTCTCAAGCACCACAAGAGGTTATAAAATAAGGTACAACTACTAATCAAGATATTAGGAGAGACATATATTCCAAATATTATATTTCAGTGGTCAAAAATAAAAATAAGATGTTGTTTCTACCAAATTATAGTTAAAGGTTGGTCACATTCCATTTAGTATAGTGGAACAAATGAATAGAACCGATCTGAATGTGACTATGTGGGAAACACTCTCTATTAAATCATAAAGGGATCTATTTTAAGAGGCCTTGAAATATTTCTACCAAATTTTATTCCATCCAAAGGAGAGAGAAATAATTAATATCGAAAAACCACCTCCTTTATACATCTCCCTCATCATTTGTAAGCATCTTGTGCAAAGTTGTATGATTGATTCTAGGTCTAGTAGTTTTGTTATTCATAAGAATTTTATTTGAATTATTAGGCATATAATATACACCAGTCACTAAGGGGGTTGTCCATTTAGATTGTATTGATTTTGAAATAGTAATATTCATTAAAAAGCTAAATCTTACCTCCCTATTTTTCCATATGTATTGATAGATATTTTAATAAAAAAGGGGATATTTATCTTCAGGTTGGTCACATATTCTTCTTAAGATGATAATTGTGATAAAGGTAATCATTAGAGATAAACCTATCTCCAAGGATCTTATTGATCCATATATTCCTAGTCATATTAACATGAATTATACTATGCATGATATAGAGGATGATGGTGTTATTCATGAAGCTACTACAACTTTAGAGGAAGTTCTAAACATTTTTCTTGATGATTGGGCAAAGTTACACTATGAGTTTGATCCATATGATCATATGGAATAAATTGGGTTAGGCACTTATTTTATACATGAAGAAAATTATATTATGCCTAGATTTTGAAGACAAAATAATATCTTGATGGAACATGGTAACTCTACTTTGATGGATCAAGAAGTAAGAATGTTGTTGGTGCTAGTGTCATGATGATCTATCCTCAAATAGAGATATATTTATTTGCATTTATGTTTCAATTCAATTGCAACAATAATGTAGCTAAATATGAAGCATTAATCCAAAGTATCCAATTGGAAAAAAAGAAAGGAGTCAAGGTCTTACATGTATTTGGAGATAGTGAGCTCATCATACATAAAGTCAAAGCTCAAAGTGTACCTAGAATAACTTGTTAAAATCCTATAAACAAAGAGTGTGGGACCTAGTTGAAGACTTTAATTCTTTTAACATCTAATCGGTGCCAAGAGATTAAAATAAGAAACTGATAGGCTTGCATTATTTGATTAATAATATGGAATTATTAAGAACATTATGAAAGTTTTGGATCAACAAGTTAAACTAGTGGTTAGACTAATTATTTTAGATAATACAACTTGATGTCAAGTGTTTGAAAATGATGAGTAAATTATTTATTTTATACAAGAGGAAGCATAATTTTTTGTTAAAATTTAGTAAAAGTTTTAAGATAAATATGGAATTAGATCATATAGTTTAATACCAATAATTTGTCAAAAGGATAAATCACTTTTGAGAGCATCTTTAACTTAGATGACTAGTGTAAGAAGTAAAGAATGAACATGACTATCAAAGAGGAAGATTTTGAACAAGTGTCCATCTCAAATGATAAGCTATTGAATCTTGGAAAGGTATGTACTAAATATGAAAAAAAAATCTTTCATTGACCTTTGTATAAAATATGATGATGTGTTTTAATGGAATTATTAACACCTTAGATGTTTTGATCTAGGCTTAGCCTAACATACCATTGAATTAAACCCCAATGTAAATCCCATTAATAAAAATAGAGGACAATAATTCCCATATTGAACCCTTAATGAATAAGGAACTAACTAAACTCATAGAGAAAACATCATTTTCCCAATCAATCATTCCTCTTTAGTGGCTAATCTAGTTACAGTTAGGAAGAAGGATGGAAATATTAGGATATGAGTAGATTTTATAGACTTAAATAGATCATCACTCAATGAAAATTATCTTCTTCCATCCATGGAACAAATATTTTAAATAGTAGGTGGATCTAAAATGTTTTCTCTCCTAGATGGCTTTTCAGGATACAATCAAATCCTACTTCAAGAATCAAATAAGTTTAAAACAACTTCACAACTAAATGGGTAACCTATGATTATAATAAGATGCCCTTTGGTTTGATTAATTCTGGTTCAACCTTCCAAATGGAAATAGATATGGCCTTAAAAGTTCTTATTAATGATAGGATTTTGGTTTATTTGGACAATATCACTATTTTTTCAAAGCATGCAAGTGAATATTTAGATCATATAGGAAAAGTATTTAGAAGGTGTAGGAAATTTAGAGTCTCTATTAATCCTAATAAGTGTGTGTTTATTATTCATGATGGAAAAATATTGGAGGACATAGTCTCAAAGGATGGTCTTGCCATTGATCCAAAAAGGGTGAATGTTATATTGTCTCTTTCTCTCCCAAGACATAATAAAGGTCTCCAAAGCTTACCAATCCTTTAAGGAAATATCCCACATTAAATCACTTAGGTTGACCATATGGACACATTACAATTTTAAAATTTGATGAATTTAGGGCATCAAACACATACATCCACAAAGAGGGAAAATAGGCACAAGTCCAAAACTTGTAGAGATAGAAGATAAGTAGGTTTACAACATTTTTATCATGGTATAATGCCTAAGTAATCAGAATAACATTGATCAAACTAAGAGATAATCTATTTATCACATAGAGATAGTGTATGCAATCCTTTTGACAATAGGAAAGTCTAAGAACTTATAGATACAAAAATGATAAGTATTTGAAAAGTGTACAAGAATGAGGTGATATATATTAAAATTTAGTGTCTATATTTTCTTCCATTAAGTTTAGTAATGAAATTGATAGTTTAAAATAAAATAAATGCATACATGGGTGTGTATGCCACAACTTGCCTTTGCATGATCCCAACTTGAGTGATTTTTTGGTGACTTATTTGAAACCAATAATATGTTACAATATATAATAATTTCATATAATATAAGATCAAAATCATAAAAATAAAAAGAGAAAGGTTTATAAGTACACTTGTATATCGATGCAACTTCCTTGCCTTTTGGCAATTTGATTTAAAAATATGATTCATTATGAAGTTTTGAAATTGAGATTAGGACGAATGTAAAACTTTAAAGGGTATATATATATAGATATTAAAGGACAAAATTACCCCCAACCTTGGATAAAAGGTGATTTTCCACCCTACAATTAATATTAACTCAACCATGAAACCTAATCATACTTATAACTTGATGAGCATGATTTGATCCAAGACCACCCACACTATAAATCTAGTGAGGTTGGATGATGTAATAAAATATAACCTATAAACTTGGAAAGATTGAGTGATTTAATCACCTCAACCATACCAAAAGTGAATAAAAAACTATAGTAAATTAGCTTGATAATAGTTTGTAATAGTCCAACTTGGTGAACTAAAGTTCATATAAGTATTTTACAATTTATGTGTTATTTGAATAGAATATTCACCTTATAAATGTATCATTTTGAAACCTAGAATAAAAATGGCACCAATTTATATATTTCTATCACAAATGTGTATTTGAATCATATAATTTTACAATTTGTCCAATTTACAATTGTGTAAGTATGGATAACATGTTTCCAAACATTACCCCTCTGAAATATAAAACAAAGAGCTAGTATAAGTGTGTGGAACATGTTTTCATAACATTCCCCCATTATATATCTAAAACTAGGAACTATGACAAATGTGGAGACCATGTTTCCCTAACATGTCCCCATGATATATCTAAATTTGTGAACAATGAAAAGTGTGGAAGCCATGTCTATATGGCATGATCCCACTAATATTCCCCCATTTGAGGTGGGGGGAAGTAAAAACTAGTAGTTATCTTACCTCAAAAGAATAAGATAAATGTATAATCTATTTATGAACCATGTAACCTTTATGAAAAACATGTCTAGATAGATGTCATTGAAACACATATAATATGATCACATCAAGCCATAATATGCATAATATATGATGAGAATTTTATATATCACATTATATCTCATATGAAATATCCATAAGTTTTGCCTATTATTTGTATATTACATTACATTTAATAGTTAAGGTCTCATTTAAGTAAGAAATGAGTGTAATTGTATTTTGTTTATGTGTGATACATTGTTGATTCTCTATCTTATTATTTATGTCTAACTTGGATGAAATGAGTAAAATTTTGCATATAAAGATACATCTCTATGTTAGGATTACTTTGAGAATTCATCAATAGTTTTGGCAACACCCTTCTGGCAATAGTTTTGAAGACTTGACATAGAACATAGTGAGCTACAAAGATCCTTAGTCGAGCTCTGAAGATCTATATAAGCAACTATGAAGATGCTCCATCGAGCTATGAAGACATTATGACAAATCTCTAAAGATGATCTAATCAAGCTATAAAGACCTGTCCATCCATGGTTTAAAGACACCTAGCCATGCTCCAAATATGCCCAACTATACTTTATAGATTAATATAGTAACTCTAAAGATATCTACCATATGTATATAGATTTACCTCTCTAGATATCTTATTTTAGACATTACTATTCATAGTAATAGTCTAAAATGATCTAGATATAAATGTATTTCTATTTTGTGAATCTAGACATAATCGCTTTAGATATATGTTAGTTATACTTGATATATTGTTAGTTGAGTTAGTTTCAATTCTTTCTATAAGTATGGGACATGATTCCTAGATCTTCTATTTAGAATACGCAGATTTTGCTATTTAGATCACCAAATTTTTTATTTTGAGAATGGTCATTTAGATATGCTTTAATTACATGTCTCCTTATCATTCTAGGGTAATAATAATAGAGAGAAAAGAAAAGTAGGAAACATTCAAGTGTAATTTTGTAATAGAATTCATAGCATATGTACATGTTCCTTTTCATAATGAATTATTAATAAAGTACAACATTCTATTTCACTACTGAGTTGAAGCTAATCTTGTTCTGAAGAAGGAACAAGAGTCCACTTCTCTTCAAAGACTAGGATAATTGGTATTTATAGTTTATAGTTTAAAAGTTTATTTTTTTATATAGGTATATTTCATTTTACTATAAGTGTGATTTCCCTTTTAACATAAAGTGTGTTTCTTCTAATGTAAGTGTGATTTCATTAAATGCAAAGTTTGTTTCAGTTTAATGTAAGTGAGTTTCCTTTATGAAAAGTGTGTATTTCAATTCTAATAAGATTAAAGTTAATATGAAAGTTTTTTGACTAAATAAACTCATCTCCATATCCAAAATATGTTAGGAAGAAGTCTAGGTGATAAATGGAAAATTATCACATTCTAAAATACAACATTATCCTACCTAGTCGGCAAGTTGAGTGAAGACATTATAGTGTCTTATGCTAGATTTTTATATTCTGGATGTTGATGGTTTGAATCAAATAATCCTTTTAACAAGGAATGCCATATGGGATATTTAATTAGCAAAACTTTCTATATTTACCTTTTCTACAACATAGAATTAGAATTTTGTTTGCTACCCTCAGGATTTAGACATCAATACTAGAGTAAACACCCCCAATTAATGACTTGTTAACTCAAATATCCAATATCTCATTGTATTTATCATTAGACACTAACCCTGATTGAAAATGACACCAATCCATTGATTGGTTAAATGAAAGGTATAAAAAAAACATATCTTTTTTAGCACCATTTTTGGGGACTCTTAATTGGTAATTAATAAGTGTTAGTTAAATCCTATATTAGAGTTATATAAAAGAAATTCAAAAACATTCATATACCCCAAAAACACAAAAATAATCAAGGACTCCTTATATTTATGAACTACTTAAGATATTCTCAAGGATAGTTTATCTCTAAAGACTCCAAAATAAAATTAGAAGAGAGGATTATATCCTTGATAGAAATATTAGGAAGTGAAATAAAGGTAGTTGAAAGTTGTATACAAACTTTTTTTAATTTCTCTCCTGAAAAAGGTTCAACCTCACAAATAGATCCTATAAGAAGAATTCTACTCAGGTCATCTTGTCCATAAGAAGAATTGATCTTAAGGATCCCCTTTCTAGAATTATTAGATTTGATCCACAAGATCTCCAAGAAGAAGATATAATCACCAATGACGATTCTCCCCTTCAACCAATAGACCATAGGTTGAGAACCCAAGAAGAGAACTTGAATTGGATTGATAACAAAAGTTGGGTAGAAAATATGGGAGATGATCATGCACATGTAGAAAACCCTAATAGGTAGACTCAATAAGACAAAAAAAATTCCATCTAATCAACATGGGTCTTGATGATATAATGTACATGAAAAATATCTTGCCATCTATTTTACCAACTTTTAGATGTAAATCCTTATGGGATACAGATCAATTGCTATTTGAATTTTAGGTTCTCTACTAAAGATATGACTGTCACTAACAATCATAAGTTGAAGTTATTCCCATGTGCACTTAAATATGTAACCATGAGATGGTTCATGGGTCTTGAGGGTAATTATATAAGTACTTAGGAAGAAATGGAAACTACATTTCCTGGTAAATATTAGTATTATTTCAGAGCTAGAGAACAAAAAGATGATTTTTTCAAGATAAAACAAAATGAAGATGAAACCTTAGAATATTACCTTGATAGGTTTATATTTACCCATAAATAGAGTGGTTACTAAATCATAAGGAGGTTATCAAGAGAGTATTCATTAAAAACATATATTATGATGCACATGATGCTTTGAACCTAATGGGAAAGGGTGATAATGATAAGTTAAATTTTCATTAGATTTTAGTATTATGTTCTAACTAGTCTAGGACAATACCTATCATAAGGAAATCACAATTAGGAAAATCACCTGAAGCTGGAAAATTAATGAAAAAAATTGATAATTTCAAAATAGATATTCTAGTACAATTAAAAACCATATTATATGGTCTCAAAACAAAGGTCAATGACAAAACGTTGAATAATTGTGAATATATTATCTTAGATGTAAGATTAAACATGTGGTAAAAGATTTTCTTTTAGATAAAATAAAGGTATGTGGTATTTGTGACCTAGACCATGACACCAAAAACTAAAATTATCTTCCTATCATGAGAAACTAGGTAAAATAAGTAGTACATGTAATTAAGGAAGTGAACTTTATCAAAAGATAAGGAAATTAGTACTCCCAACCTCAAAATCAATTTGGTCCAAGATTTTCCCCCAATCCATAGATGACACCATGGGTTGAACAAGTCACACCACAAATTTAGGGACCACCACCACAACCATAACCATGGGGTACTCAACAATGGATGATACAGATGTGGGGGATGCCTCAAAATCCTTCACAACCTTAGGCATAATAATAAAATCAATAACCACATTGGATATATTAGTCACTATCTCAATGGTTTAATCAACAATGGTCTCCTAATCAAACATAGGGAAGGTTTCCTCCATAATAGGCTTTGATGCCTTCACAACCTCAACCACTACCAATTGAGCAGTATGTTAACCAACCATAATTACCTACCCAACTAATGGTAAATCTTAAGATTAGGCAAAATACTCCCATTTATGAAGTTGACCAATAAAATAGTGTTGCAAGTGGTTTAACTAAGTGTAATAATGTTCAGCTTAGCTTAAGAAAGGTAGTATGATACTCACCCATTACCATAAAAAAAATTACCAATGATGAAAACACTCTTGAGTCCCCTGTAGTCTAAGAACCAAATGAAGATAAGGTAGAATACACAACAACTCTATTCATACCAACCACAATTCAATATCCCTCTACTGGTCTATTTATTAAGAGACTTAAAGAAGAAAAACTAAGGGAGGGTTCTAAATTAATGCAATAATTAAGATAAATAAAGATGGAAATTTCATTGTTAAGATTTATTATAGATATTCTTGAATTGAATCAAATAATGAAAGGATTATGCATCAAATCACTAGGTATAAATAAACAATATCCTAAAATAATTCAGGTAACTAATAAAGTTATTGATTTACTAGCATGAAATATACCTGCTCCCAAATAAGGAGACCTTGGCAGTTCTATGATGATTGTGATAATTTGGAACAAGTCTATACCAAATGTGTTTGTAGTCATAGGTGCTGACATAAAAATAATTACTATCAAAATAGTAAAATATTTATCCCTCATAGGGCTTAAACCTATCACTATAATTTTGCAAATGGTAGATTAATACACTATTATGCCTAAAAGAACCATAGAAAATGATCCAATCACCATAAAATCCTAGGAATACCCTATAGATTTCATGATCCTTTAACATAAACCCAAGAAGGTAGGGTATCTAATTATTCTTCGAAGACCTTTTTTAGCTACAATCACAGCACAAATTAACTATAAAATTGGTAATATGACCATTTATAATGGAATACATGCCAAACAAATCTCCCTTTATGCACTTGCTAGACCTTCAATGGATCTTTTTGAATAGATATGGGTAGATCAACCTAAACAAAATTAGAATAGTGTTTCTTCCTTAGGCATGGTTACTATAAAGTAACATGTCCAATAATTTGAGGAATAGATAATAGAAGATTTAGATCAAGGCAACCAAGCTCTAAAGTCTGATAGCCTAGCTCCAAAGTACAATAGCCTAGATATGAAGTCTAAAAGCCTATATCTAAATATCGATAGCTTAGCTCCAATAAATGAAAGCTTAGCTCCAAATACTAATATCTTATCTATAAATATGAATAATTGTGAATAGGAATAATTTATCTTCACTAATGAAAACCAAGATAATATCATAAGTCTCCCAAACATGTTATCTAGTCTGCAAGATATCCAATAAGCCATAGTTGACTAGGCTCAAGAGGGTTAAAATTCTTTTTTAAATACTTTTCATTGTCCACTAATCAATCTAATCTCTAAAAGTGAAACCTTTTACAAATATGTGGCTACATTTCACATGCTACTACCACATCCATGTCCATTAAATGTTTTGATGAGTGAATACAAGTAGGTAAATTCCATCATTCTAGGCACTAAAAAAATTTAAATCCATCTCGATAACTATTGAATATCTATAGTTGGTTAACTGACCAGCAAGAAAGTAAAGTGTTTGATGTATTGGTATAATACACAAAATCCTTTTCTTGGGATTATAGTGATATGAAAAGAATACATCTTATTTTTTATACCCATCACATTTATACTGAACCTATTAGATTAGTTAGACAACCAAAATAGAGAATTAACCCATCCTTAAAAGAAATCATAAAGACATAGATAGAAAAACTATTAGAAGTTGGTTTCATTTACCCTAGATTTGATAATTAATGGGTTTCACCTCTGGTAATTTTACCTAAGAATAATGGAAAATGGAGAGTCTATGTAGATTATGGAAAACTAAATAAAGCCACTATGAGAGATTAATTTCCTTTGCCTTTTATTGATCAAGTTTTGGATAAATTAGTAGGAAATTAGTAATTTTATTTCTTATATGGGTTTAATAGATTCAATCAAATCAGAATAGCCCCTAAAGATCAAGATAAAACTACATTTACCTACCCTTACGAAACATTTGCTTATATAGTTCTTATTTTTATATTGTGCAATGCTTCTACTAGCTTTTATAGAGCAGTGTTATATATATTTTCTAATATTATAAATGATTATGTAGAATTATACATGGATGAATTTTCTATCTATGTAAACACATTCGATTAATCCTTGATTAATTTAGATAAAGTGATCACTAGATGTGAAGAACACCAAGTATCCTCGAGTCATGAGAAGTGTGTAATAATGGCTGATAAATGCATAGTATTAGGACATCATATCTCTTTCCAAGGAATAAAAGTGGACCCCAATAATATTGAGGTAATTTCTAGTCTCCCCATTCCTCAAACACAAAAATATGTCAAAAATTTTCTCGGTCATGCAAGATATTACAATATATTTATTGAAGACTTTAGCAAAATAATTGCACCTATGTTTTCCTTACTAACAAAAGATAGTGAATTTTTATGGAATGATAAGTGTCAAGAAGATTTTGAAACATAAAAAAATAATTATGATTTCTCTAGTTTTTAAAGGGCCTAATTAGGAATAACCTTTTCATATTTATATCGATGCTTCTAATAATGCACTAAGGGCAGTACAAGGACAAAAAGATGAGGAAGGAAAAATGTATGTCATTTATTACATCAAAAAGAATCTTAATCCTATAGAGAATAAATACACTACCATAGAAATTTTTTATTGCTATTGTCTATGTCATAAATAATTTTAGACATTACATTACTAGTTATCAGGTATTTATTTATACAGATCATTCAACTATTAAGTACTTAATGAATAAACTAGTAGTACATGGTAGAATTATTAGATGACTATTATTATTGAAAGAATTTAACATTACCATTATATAAAAATCTAAAAATTATAATGTTATTGTTGAATTTTTGTCTAGATTGATCACTACGAGTGAAGATGACCCTGTAGAGGATTGTTTTTTAGATGAAAAACTATTTTCTATATCTACATAATCCCCATGGTTTGAAAACATGGTAAATTCCTGGCAATAGATAACTTTCCTCATTCCTTTACTTCTAAAGAAATAAAACATTTTAGTATAATTAGTTCTCATTTCAAATGGTTTAAAGGCATGTTATTTAAAATTGGAACTGATCATGTACTTTGTAGGTGTGTCAAAGAATATAAAGTATTTGACATCATAATAACATGTCATAGTGAATCAAGAAAAGGACATTATTCAACAAAAAAGACCATTCACAATATTCTTGGTGTAGGTTATTATTGTCCATCTTTTTATAAAACTATAAAAAAGTTTTTAAGGAAATGTGATCCTTGCCAAAGGATGGGTAAGCCTACTCTATTCTAAAAAATTTTTCTCCATCCTCAAATAATTTTAGAACCTTTTAATAAATAGGGTTTAGATTTTTTTGACCAACTAACACACCATCTAAAGGAAAAAATTATTTATTAGTATGTAATATTTATGTTACTAAGTGGGCTAAAGTGCTGGCACTCACATTTGGTCAAGAGGAAATGGTTTTTGATTTCCTATATCATAAGATCATGTTGAGATTTAGAACTCCTAAATCTATCATTTCTAATCAAGAGCCTCAATTCATGTCTAACATGATCAATATTTTTACATAATTTTAGAGAATAAATCACTAAAAATAATCACCATAACAACCCAAGATAATGGGTAAGTAGAGTTCACCAATTGAGAGCTTGAAAACATTTTGACCGAAATAGTGAACAATAGTAGGAAAGATTGGATAGATAGAGTACCTGAAGTAGTTTGGGCATATAACAAAACATGAAAGACTACCTAGGATTCTCTCCATATGAAATTGTGTTTGGAAAGAAATATTTGTTTCTAATAGAGTTTGAGCTACATACACTGAAGACAATAGCTGATATGAGAGTTAATCTTGATGAAACACAAAAGGAAAGAATCATGCAACTGAATAGGCTAGATAGACTAAGAATGGATGCAATCACTCAAACCATAATGATATAGAAGTAGTAAAAATAGTGGCATGATTATCATACTAGATAAAAATAGTTTCAAGAAGGTGATTGGGTGCTTCTATTTGATTCCAAATTCCAACATTTCAAAGGTAAGCTTGGGACAAGATGATTGGGGCCATACCTGATCAAAACTATAAAAAATAATGGCTCTATCCAACTTAAACCAATTGATGGTGACCAAAGGACACTTTTGGTCAATGGTCATAGACTTAACATATATAAGAGACCTCTTAGTAGGTAATAATTCATTAAACATAATCAAGACCAATTTAACCTTATGGAAGAACTTGGTTCTTCTACTAAGGCCAAACGATCTTTGTAGTAGATATCTAATAAGGGGGAGTGATAAAAAATAGAAAATGATGGTTATTTCCATTCAAAAAATTCAAAATTAAAAAAAGTATTAAAAAAAAAAACCCACTAAAAAGTGAAAACATAAATGGCACTTTTCAAATGAAACTTCTAAAATAAACATGAACTATTATCTTGTCAGCTAACTTTTCTTCTCAAAATTATTTATCCTTGCAAGACATATGACAACTTTAAGAGATAAGCATGGATCCTTATAATATAAGTAAAATTGTACTTCTTTACCAATAGGCTATAAATTTTTTATTTTATGTTCTACATATATGAACATTAAGTTGACAACACTTCTAAATATGGATAAGTTCCTATGATGCCACTTAGATGTGACTAAATCCAGCATCAAGAATTGATGTGGGGTTATTTAAAATACCTTTTCAACATATAAGTTATATTACATAAATAATTTAAAATATTAGTTAAAGTGATGCCAAGTATGATATTTCATGTCACGTAATTGATGTTGACCCTAAAAGTACTCCCTCATTAAAACTTTGCTTGTTCTGAAGTGCTTGGCCATCATCTCTACTATAATTTTATGGTAATTATTATCAATTAAACATGTACCACCCTTTTTATCCATTTATTTATATTCATTATTACATCATGTCCCAACCTTCTTTCCTTAATTAGTATTCTATGTGATTTTGAACTTAGTTTTGCATTATGCAAGCAAGTTTTTTGAGAAAACTATGGTAACTACAAAGATTTGGGGTAAAATGAAAAGTGAACCAAAGTCGATAGAACTTATTTTACAAGATGAATATTATAGGGTTTTTTTTAAAATAAAAATATGGCTTAATTTCTTAAAGACATTCCAGGGTTTTCAAGAGAACATTATTCAAGAATTTTTAGAAAAATTTAATGAAGATCATTTTATAGTCCAAAATGAATATATTCTTGTTGATTCCTCTATTATCATTAAAATTTTAGGGATTCCTAAAGAAGGCATGGTTTTTAATAAAAAATTAAGTTTTATTGATTTGATTCAAATGTTCATTGATGGCAATGAAACCCATCATAAGTTGTTAAGACTCCATAAGGGATTGCTAGAGGGATCACTCAAGACAATCTTCCACTTTCATGTCATAATGTAGCATATTAGATCATGAAATACCTCACTTGTGATGGATAGTTCATTATGGTTGGTAGTGATACTATGTGACTTCTCATTCATATAAAGAAAGGAACTACCAAACCTAAGTACTAGGTGAACCTATCTTCTTATCTTCATCATGATATCCATCATGTACCTTAGAAATTAAAAAGGGGCTCTAAGTCAATTAAACATCATGGTTTAATTCATCTCATCTTTCAAAACCATTTCTTGAAGAAACCAAAGGGTGAGAAATATTGGTCTTCATTTCTTCAAAATTCACTCTAAGAAATAATAACATCCTATTTATCTTCCCATGATAACAAGAACAGAGGAAGGTCCATCTTCGATGCATATAGCCTTAAAGATATTGTAAAGGAGATCAAAAAGAAAAATGAGGATTTCACCAAAAAACTATACCCCATATGTCAAACCCTAGTGAAGTCATTAGTTTATTCTCCAAGAGGAAGAAAAAGGTGATGTAAAAGAAGATAAAATTTTGGGTAATTTAAGATTTACTTCTCCCATAGAAGTTATAGATGTTAAGAAGATAGTTAAAGAACACAAACACCTGCACAAGAGATTGTAACTAAAGATGAAAAATCCTTACCTTCTATAGTTGACAAGGGTAAAGTTAAACTCATGGAATAATATTCATCTTTTCCTCAGCATTTTCATAAAGACAAAGATTTGTAGCATGCTATGACCTTGTCAAGACATGAAGAAACTATTTGATAATAATAAAAAAAGATGGATTTTATTAGATTGACCTTGAAAGGTAAAGACCAAACCATTTCTAGTTTATAAAGGCCATATGAACATTTTTTTCCTAGGTATGATCACATGAAGTGATTATAATAGTAGTTAATTCTGAACAGAATAGAATTCATAATCAATTGTTCTCACTATCTCATGAATTTAACACTTTACAAAAATCCCTTACAATTAAATATGTTCAAATTGTTAATTTACAACACTCTATTGCTATTAAAGATTCTCAAATTGATAATCTACAAAACTCTATTTATAGTAAGGATGCACTACTTGGTCAACAAAATACTCACATATAGGAGTTGACAACTTAGAATGTTGAGTTATAAGTTGCCATATAGGCTATGCAGATAAAAATAAGGGAGATAGTTGTACAAACTAAAGAAACCACAAGAGCTATTTCTCACTTTCCTCTACCCCTTCATGAGATTATTCAAATTTGGAATAAATTTTAGAATAAGATCCAAAGTTAGAAGTAGAAAATGCTATAATCAAAATAGAGTCTCAACAATAGTTATAACAGGCTCAAATTTTTATTCAAACTATTTGTAAAATTACTGATAAATTATTATCTTATAGAAAACTTTCTTCTATGGATGTTTTATTTCTTCATGAATAATTTTATAAGTAGAAAATTCATTGATTTATATTGTTTTCCCCCATATCATTGAATATGAACACATTTTCATGGATATCTTTATTAAAAGCACTAAAAAATACAAGATCAATTTTTTGAGTTTTATCTTTGTAACATGTTATTGGGACACCAGTCTAGATTTTTGGTTAACTTGTTTGTGGGAGAAACATAATTACATGCTTTCTTTTTCACTATGAGAAATTAAAATACTTTGGAATAAGCACATAATCAATTCTTGGAATTATAGAATACTACAAGATTATTTATAAGACCCTAGTTTATAGAAGCTCACAAACTTCTTGCTACCTTCCAACCTTTGTATCACATGTTCATGAAAGAAAAGTATAATGAGTTATTAAGAGAGAATATAACATACTTCTAATATTTTATTAGCCAACATTAATTTAGCTCTATCATAGTAAGAATGGATAAATAGGAGACTTTTCCCATTACCTTCAAATGTAGGGAAGTCGTGATTCCCACTACCATAAATTGGAGTATTCAAAGAGCTAGGTAACTTGATCAAATTATCACTTAGTTCCTAGAAGAAGAAGGATATATGTTTGGATTTACATGAGATTTAGGCCATCTATTCTCCTTTATCCCATATCTCGTTGGAAAAATTGGCATAATCAGTCAAAAGTAGAATTTCAAGCATGGCTACACATTGTGGTTAGAGATTTGGGGTTTTTACCTATAAATCATTATGATTTTGGACATCATTTTCAAATTTATGATCTCAACTAGTGGTTTGGATTAGGCTCCTAGACTAAAGAACAAGTTGTCCCCTAGTTTGTAATAGGGCTTGCATAAGGTAAGTGTGGGGAAAAAATGATGAGCATTCTATATATCTCATTATATCTCATATAAAATATCCATAAGTGTTACCTCTTGGTTAAATATTGCATTAAATTTAATAGTGAAGGTCTCATCTAAGTATAAAATCAGTGTAATTATCTTTATTTTGTATGTGATACATTGTTAATTCTCTATCTTGTTATTTATATCTAACTTAGATGAAATGAGCATAATTTTTCATACAAAGGTACATCTGTATGGAGGGATTGTTTTGAGAAGTCATCAATAATTTTGACCACACATTTTTGGTAATAGTTTTGAAGACTCAACATAGAACATAGTGAGATATGAAGATCCTTAGTTGAGATCTAAATATCAACATAAGCAGCTCCAAAGATGCTTCATCAAGTGATGAATATGTTCTGACAAAGATCTAAAGATGTTCTAACAAAGCTCTGAAGAAATATCTAGAAATGATTTTAAGATTCCCAGTCATACTCTGAAGATGTCTAACTATACTTTATAGATTAATATAACAACTCCAAAGATATCTATTTTACGTATATATATTTTTCCTCTTTAGATATATATTTTTAGATATTACTATTCATAGTAATAATATAAAAAGATCTAAATATAAATGTATTTCTATTTTATAAATCTAGACATAATATCTTCATATATGTGTTAGTTATATTAATTATATTATTAGTTGAATCAATTCTAATCCCTCTTATAAGTGTGGGATCTAATTCTTATATATTCTATTTACAATAAATGGATTTTTATGTTTAGATTACCAGATTTTGTATTATGAGAATGGTCATTGAGATGTGATTTAAGTATATGTCTCCTTCTCATTCCAGGGTAAAATAATAGAGAGAAAAGAAAACTAGGAAATATCCAAGTGTAATTTTGTAAAAAAATCATAGCATCTGTATATGTTCCTTTTCATAATGAATTATTAATAAAGTGTAGCATTTTATTCCACCATTGAGTTAAATTTGGTCCTCTTCTAAGGAAGGAACAAGGGCACAATTATCTGTAAAGATATGACAATTACTATTTCTAGTTTATATTTAAAAGTATATTTCTTTTGATATAGGTATATTTCATTTACTATAAGTGTGATTTCCATTTCAATGCAAAATGTGATTTCCTTTTTAACCCAAGGTGTGTTTCTTTTAATTTAAGTTTTCTTTCATTAAATGCAATGTTTGTTTCAATTTAATGCAAGTGAGATTCATTTATGCAAAGTGTGTATTTAAATTACCATAAGACTAAAGTTAATGGGAAACTTTGTTGACTAAATAAACTCATCTCCATATTTAGAATTTATCAAGAAGTAGTCTAGGAGATAATAAGCAAATAACATTATCATATTTTTGAATACAACACTATCCTACCTAGTTGGGCAAGTCGAGTGAGGACACTATAGTGTCTTATGCTAGATTTTTAAGTTTTAGATGTTGATGGTGTGAACCGAAGAATCCTTTTAACAAAGAATACCATAGGGGATATTTAGTTAGCAAAAATTTCTAGATTTACCCTTTTTACAACATATTATTATAATATTATTTGATACCCTTAAAATTTAGAAATTAACAACATAGTAAACACCCCACAAACAACAAACTTTTAACTCAAATATCCAACATCTTATTGTATATAGCCTTGGAAATTGGCCCTAGTATAAAATTACACCAATCCATTGATTTGTTAAATGAAAGGTATATCGATAACCTATCAATATATATCATGGTAACATATAGATAGTTACATGACAATCTTAACAAGATATTAAGCACATACACAATATTACTCAAAATCAAATCAAAGCATAATGGTCTAAGGAGACCTAAAACAAGGGGCATGTTTAAATGCCACATAATCAAAGGGACATGACTTAGTCAAATGTCCATAAAATAAATATCAATATATTAAATGTCCATACAATAAGAAAACACATACATAAACTTAAAAGTAAGAAAACAAAGGCATGGGGGCCAAAAATAATGGAACATATTCAAATTCCAAATAATCAAGATAAAACACTCAAGGAAGTGCATAAAATAAATGTGTAAACAACCAATATACTCATAAAATATTTGTTAGAAAAAAATGTCAAGTAAATAGCATATCAAGTACATTGTGAAATATTAAACATGAATAAAGGAAAGTTTAAGATATAATCTCAATCATGATAATTTAAAGTGATAATATAATCATATATAATATGTGTATTTAAATATAAAACAATTATGTTCCCCCAATATCTATATGACATGAGTAGAAGGAATCCCCAACGTCCAAGGTCCATATAGGATTAGATCATGTATTTGTGTATGCTTGTATCAAACTCAAATGATGTTTGAAACATGTGTATATATAAATTAATGATATTACATCCACCAACATGGAACAAACAACATAAATTCCAAAGAGCTAATAATACATGTAAAAGGTGAAGATGTTTCTGGAATATTTGCAAATAGAGAACGATCTTATGATCACATCCAATGGATCATCATAAGTATCTCCCCATTGGGAATATGGTACATTAAAATATGAACACATTTGAATTATATATTTTTAAATATGATATAGGTGTGTTGAGATGTATAAATCCATAAAAACTTCCTCTTTTCAATTTATTTATTTTATAGAATCAAAATTACCATCATGTGGAATGTGAACCAATCTTCCCTTATGGGAAAATGAAATACCTTGTTTATTTTGATCAATTTTGGTCTCCATTTCATATAACCAAAAAAATTTCAAATGTAGATTAATGCAATGAAGTATGAGGTAGGAGCGATAATTTTGTAATGCCAACACGAGGCCTACAAGCAATTGGAATGATAAAGAAACCCAAAAAATATTTCCATTTTCCTTTATCACTTAAGTCTTTGACATGATAACAAAGTTGGGATAAGTATATTTTAGTAAAATAGTTTTCTAATTCCATAGTATCAATATTGTTATTCTATAAATAAGCACCATTTATGAATAATGTTATAGTTACATTTTGGTAGCATGGACTCTTTTTTATTTGGTCAACTTGAAGAGTTTACGTAGTATGTGTGCTTTGGATGAGTAAATGTTTTAAAGGTCCTATATAAATGTTATGAAAACCACATATTTTTTCATAATGTTCATTTTATAATTCATCTCCCACTTTTGAGTGTGTGGGATAATTTTTTTTTGCATTTTCAAAGAGATGTGTTAAGCTCATTTAGATGAGTAAGTATAAATGAAGCATATCTATGCACATTCACATTTAAATAGGTAAATGACTCATATTATTTATGTAATGATATTTAATTTAATGGTGAAATAATAACTATACTTAATATTATTTTCAATTTCAAATGTATAGGTTTAAATGTTTAGTTCATATGATGTACTTGTAAATCAAATAACATAATATTTAATGGATTCCTCATCATGTTGTTTTAAAATGTGAAAATGTTATAACATAAGTTTTGACACCTTGTGGATATTTAAATCCATGAAAAAATAATCTTCCAATTATGAAAAATTAGTTAGGGAACCTTTTGTAAGCTATAAAACTAATTGTGAGCCTCATCTAAAATGCTCATATGGAATACCATTAATAATAGTTTGTCATCTTGATCCCATTACCCAAAAGAATGTACATACTTAATCATGTTATAAAATGGATATTTACAAGACCAAAAAATAATTAAATATAGTAGTTAAAAACATGGTGGATAAGGATATTCAAGTATACATTATGAGAGAGGTTTGATTATTTAATGAAGTAATATTTGCATTAGTATTATGGAAAGCCATTTGCATTTGAAGCATATAAACTTATTCCTAAAGTTCCAAAATAGTTTTCATCATAGAAATTATATAATTATTAGGAACATTGGTACTTGGTGAAGGTTTTATTATTGGTTCTAATCCACCACATATTTTAAATCTAGGCATAAGAGTATCACCATCCTTATAAATAACATGTTTATGTTTTGAATCACTAAACATAGGATACTTTGGTAATTTTATTGGATCTCTAAATTATGGTACCATTTTTATATCATTTTAAGATCTTGGATACAAATTATTTGATATAATCAAGATTTAATTATTTGGAACATTAGGATCCTTTTGTACTTCAAGTTTTTAACTTTTTTCTCATCTTGGTTCCTTAATGTTACTTTGTAAAGATGCCATGATGTCTTGATTTACCTTTTAAAAATTCCAATGTCAAATTAAGGTAGAATAGAATCATCACCCTTGATAAGGGGTATATTATTTGTAAATGTTGTAATTATAGGGGGTTTAATCAATTTACATGAATTAATATCCCCATTATTTCTAGTTCATAAATATTTCATGATATCCTTATGGAGTTGATGCAATCTATCATGATCAAATGAATGAATATATTTACCATTTGTAATTAATTTTGGAGTAGAAGGTAAGGGTTTTATATATTCCTTAAGATGAATCAATTAATCTTTTGAAATGGTGGGAGCATGGACCTATTTAGAATGATGGTATCTACCACCATTCAAATATTTTTGATTTTAAGCTTTGACACTCAAAAAAATATAAGAGTAATCAATTTTTACCCATTAAATTAATATAAATTTGGAGAGTTTCATAGTAATAGTCATCAAAATAATCAATATCATCCATGATGAGGGAGATATATAAATAAAAAATTAATACAAATAAATAATTAGACATATAATATAGAAATATTATAGAACAATGATGTTCAAAGATCAGGTTCACCAAATGTTTAACCTTGAATTGAGATTGGTCAATATAGTATATGGTAAGAATATATAAATGAATAAAGACAAGGGTGATAAATATATCTATAGTACGACAATTAATTATAAACTCATATAAACAATATTATAAATTTTAAATATTAAGATATGATAAAAATAGTAAGTATAACTAGTGTTTGATATTGTAATAAATAGGAAACAAGAGTTCATAGATGGTTTAATATATGCATGTAGATATAATGTGGACCATGATAGAAATAGACCAAATCTAGATTATAGATCAATCATCAAGTTCTATAAAATTGACCTATATGGCCTTAGATACTTACCACACTTATGTTTGACTTACATGCATGTGTCAAGTATGTAATACCTATTAAATATAGATGTAACCACCTAAAATATTCTAAGTTTGGTGTCACTTTTAATTTAGTACATTTAGATCTAGGTCATTGGTTGTCACTCTTGTTGAACCATAAAAACCTTAGATCTTGATCTTCATAGTGACCTTAGAAAAAATGGGTTAATAGGCTCATAGTGTCAATCTAAACCCAAATATACATTTATTAGTGGGTGATTTCTACATATCCACTTCTATGAAAAGGGCCTTAGATTGATGTAGTTATACCCTAATGTTTGTCCTGTGTGTGCTCAAAGGTTCAATCAATATGAGGAAAGAAAATACAATAGTGACCTAACTTATATAACTTAGAAACTAGGACTCATGGGATGCTTATTCAGTACTTCATACCTATATATGGGATGTCCCTATGATTTATATTGAAATATGAAATAATAGGGAAGCTTTGTTCATTTTAATGCTTGATTGAATGCTTTTGGTAAGTTGCCTTTGAAGAGGTATGAATTTCTAGGTGGTGAATGAATGAGGAATGATCATGCATATATAAAAACATTTTATGTAAATATAATAAATTAAATAACTTAGGATAACCATAGGGACACATTAAAATTTGTAAATTTAATGAGTTTAGGGCACTAAACACCTATGTTGGCACATGAAACTTATGTTGACATAGGAATTTGACTGGGACACAAGTGTCTAGGAAGCTAAAAAATAAGCATAGGTCTCAAAAAATTTATAGATAGAAGATAATTAGGTTTAAAAAATTATGAGGATGATAAAATGCCTAGGTCATTAGGATAACACTAGTCAAACTAAGAGAAAAAAAATTAGCACATAGATACAATGTTCTCTTCAGCAATATGAATGTCTAAGAATTGATAGGTATAACCATGATAGGTATTTTCCAAGTGTAAAATAATGAGGTTATATATAATTCAAATTTAGTTCCTAAAAATTTATCACATATCTCTTGAAATCTTAGTACTATAAACATCAGGTTATTAGTAATAAAAATTAATGACATTATAACATTCATTAGTGATGAAGACATTGTGATCAATCTTATCTTTTATCAACCAATGCTTAATCTTCCTCCATTGTATATAAATATACACATCCATTATTTTTAATTGGTTACATATGCACTAATTAAACTAGGGAGTAAATAGACACCAAATTATTTTATCTCTAAGATATTGTACATAACTTAGAATAATAAACTTTTATATTACATTTATATGTTAGTTGTGATTGTATTTTTTATTTCCTAATTATTTAACACATTTCACATTCATATATTTTATAAATTTATAATTTTATTCCATTCATAACCCTCTTAAATACATTTAAGTAGGTTATTCACTAGGTCTCCTCATATGCCTCAAATTAGTGTATCAAAGCACAAACACTTCATATAATTTCTAAATGGTATCATGGTGTATCTAAAATTATTCCCTATTTTTATGGACATTCATAAAAAAATCTATTACAATAAGTTATGGATCAATACACATGACCCTTCATCATACCTTCCTTCACACCCTCAAATGGGATACAAATCTTTGACACTAATTTTAAAAATGTTCTATAAATGATAGAGGATGCATTATAAAGACAATGGAATGATTTATAATAATGTCATTCCCATGAACAAGAATTACATTTGATCATTTCTCACTACTTCTCAAGCTCCAAACTCCTTCTAACACCTCTCATTTTTATTAGTCATTTGGTGGTTAAATACCATATAAAGCACATGTTAGTCTAGACATCCATATGTTTGAATAAAAAATAGATGCAAATATGATGCAAGAGCATCTACGTACAGCTTCAGGCAAGGTGTGGTTATTAGGCATGCAAGCTCAAGTCATGTCTTAGTTTTGTATATGAATTCATATTGTGGTCTTTTCCCTCTATAATGTTGTTAAGGAGGAGTAAATGTAAATAGTAAAAGTAAAAAGGTAATGGTTGGGGCTATTGAGAAAATCAAGGGGAAGTGGTTGAAAATATTTCAACCTTAGTATATTGTTGAAACTAAAAAACTGTTTGTTTTATCTAGAGCCCAAATTGGGCGTAGAAGTAAGAGAGGAGGCTTTTGAAAAGAGCAAAAAGATAAATCCATTCAAGGAAGAGGAGAGGTACGTAGAAGAAGAAGAAAAGAGAAGGAGAAAGGAGAAGAAGAGAAGAGAGGATGAGAGGGGTGTAGAAGAGAAGAAGGATAGAGAGGAAAATTCCTCTCATTCAAGGGAAAGAAGATAGAATGAAGAAAAGAGAGAAAAATTAGTGAGGGAGGACCTCACTCAAGAGATGTAAAAGAATGTGAGAAGGAGAAAAGAATGTGAGAAGGAGCAGAGAATGCTTTGGAAGCCATGGAACATTGATATTGAATTGTAAGTTTCTTATTTGATCTAAGAAAGAATGCATGCTTTGTTTCCTATATGGTCTCTTTATGGAATTCTTGTGACAGGCCTGCATATGTGAATGTATGTAAGAGAAAGTATGTGTGTGTGAATGATGATTATTTATAGAATAGTGAGAAAGACTGGTGATTTGGCATGTTGAGAATAAGTTAAAACTGATATTATGTGTCCAAGAGGTCTTAGAAAGCTTTGAATGTTATAAAAAGCCCAAACAGGCCTAAACAGGGTATTCAGGCCTGTATATTTACAGCCCACTGTCCAAGGTAAAACCAGCATGAACATGTTTGTATGAAGTCTAAAATGGTATGGATATAAGATCTATAAGTCAATTATAAACTTAAGTGAAGAAAACCAGGCCATAGAAACCCCTTTAATGTCCAAAAACTCCACAGTTGAAATTCAAGCCTGTAGGTGACAGTATATAGAAAAAGTTAAGAAACTTGTATGTTTTTGCATTGTAAGTGGATTGATCAAGTCATTTTTGATAGGGAATATGAATGGGGAAGTCATTAATGTATTTACATGGTTTTTTATCCTCTTGAAATTCTATTGATCATTCAAAAAGAGATGACAATAATGAACCCTATTGGCTGTCATGAAAATACAGTCCAAGACAACTGAGAAGTCTTGTTTGGAAAACACAGTAGGTTGAAATGACTTGGAGGAGGATTAGATAAGGTGTAGGGCATCAAGACAGACCCTATAAAACTGATTTTAACCCTTGAAATAGGGTAGAACACTCCCAGAAAAATTAATTAGCTCTCGGCCTGTGACTGTCCAAGGGAAAATCCTGAATTAGCTTCTAGCCCTCAAAATGAGTTTTAATTCTTGAAAACTCTTAAAAATTTGTAATCTTACCCTTGATGATGTTACCAAAATTTTGGTAGTGGTTTTAAGGTGCTACAATATGGATAAGTACGGAAAAGAACAATTGCCAAGTGGATCCTAGGTGTATGTGAAGGGAAGAACATAGGCCAATATAGGAAAAGTGAATTTATCCAAAGAAGTGCCCTAAAAAATGATTGATTCACCTGTAATAAGGTAATGGGTATCTATAATGGTGATTTTTTTGATTAGAAAGTCCATACTTTACTTTGGACAAGGTGTTTTTCACACAAGGAGAGCTAATTAAAACAGGGCATAAAGAAGAAAGTACAATTCCGTACAAAACAACCTCATGAGATTTTTTAGTATTTTATAAAAGGGATTAATGGGTATCTGTAAGTGTTTTTAAATGCATGGTTGACTCTATAAGATTGAATCTATGGACTCTATAGGCTTGAATCTACGAACTCTGTAGGCTTGAATCTACGGACTCTGTAGGCTTGAATATACGAAGCACAGAATGAAGTCCAGGGTCATTTTGATTTTGTATGAAGATGAATTGTAGTCTAAGGATCCTTGCATCATTTGGTATCAGAGCTTGAAGCTCTTGGGATTTGTTGAGAAAAGTTATGTATAACCTTTGATATTTGATTTAAGTTTATGTGTTGAGAAGCAAATAGGTGAAGAGAAAGTCTTAAAGCCATTGAGGCTTAAGAGGAGAAGAAGCCAAGGAAGGCTTAGTGAAGATCCAAGAAGAAGCTTGGATATTTTGCCAAAAGACTAAGGTGAAATAGACTTAGGTGAGGTAAAGGATGAAGTTTGAAAAAGTAAGGGAGCAAGTGAATGCTCAAAGAAGAAGATCCAAAGCAAGGTAAGCTTGGATTTGTGATGAAGTGTTTGATAAAGAGTTGCTGCAAGATTGAGAAAAGGATCAAAATACTAGGATGCAAAAGGCCTAGGTGAGACCAAGGAGATTGTCAAAAGACCAGTCAAAGAGAAAAGGCTTGGGTGAGACAAGGGATCAAGAGACCAAGGTGGAAAAGACTTGGGTGAAGATCTCAAAGATGGAAGTACTAATGAAGGCACTACAAAGTAGCAAGGTATATGAGGGCACCAAGAAGAAATCAAGCATCAAAGGTATGGATAGTTTTGTAATTGATAAAGAAATTGCTAATTTGAAGAGAGAGTTAGCTAAGATTAAAGATGAATATGAGTATTGTATGCAGATGGATAAGCAAGCATGGGTATGGCCAATGAGGAGGAGGTTAAAGTGGAAAATAGATCTCCTAATGAAAAGGAGAAGAAGGCAAAGGAAGATTTCCATGAAGAGAGAAGCCCATAGAGGCTTGAAGAAGATAGGAAGGTTGCCAAGTGAGTAGCAAGAGGGAGAAGTTGAGAAGAAGGTTCTCATTGTGGAGGACAAGAGAAGAGAAAAAAGAAAAGATGAAGTGCCAGGAAGAGCACTTGAGAAGATGAGAGTGTTGATGAAGAGAGCACTCATAGGGACCTTGTGGTCTCTTGTTTTTATATCTAATGCTATTTTTGCATGGGTAAGTGCAGGTATGAGCAGCCTTATGAAGGTCAAGAGAAAGGCCTTGGAGAGTGAAGATATTGGTGCAAGAGAATACACCAAGTACACAAGTGAATGTGTAAGAAAGAGAAGAGAGTTTGTTGCTGCTATTGATAAAGAAGAAGAGATGCATTGGTTAATGCATGAGGGAGGTGTTGAATAATTCATACAAGCAAGAGAAGAGGTAGAAGGTGAAGCTGAATTTCATGATGCCATTGAAGGCCAAGAAGAAGAAAGAGAACAACCAAGCATAAAGGGAGAGAAAGATTGCTCCATAGACCAAGCTACCAAAGAGGTAAATGAAGTGCTAAGATCTGATTTTGATTGTTATTGTGAGCATGAAGCTGCTAATTATAAGTGCAAGAGTTAAAGAAGATGATAGAGCCCTCAAAAAGAGAATTTAAGCATGGGTATGTGATGCCTAAATGGTGGAAGAAGAAAAATCCCAAGCAAGAGGAAGTGCTGGTATAAGAGCATGGTTAAAAGATGCCTAAATGGCTTGTGAAGTCAAATGATAAGAAGAAGAATCAGATGTGGGTACCTAAGAAGGCAAAGAGAAAAGAGAGGATTGAAGGTAATTCAAGCAACCAAGAGAATGAAGATGAGAAAGAAAACTTCTCAAAGAATAATGAGGTAGAGTATGAGGATGCAAAGATGAAAGGTAAACAATTTGTTTGTGATGATGTTTTTAAATCATTCAATGATATTTGCATGAGAAATGAAAGAGGGAAAATGGCTGTAAGGACTAATATGCAGCAAGGAGAAACTTCCAAATGGATGGATGATGAGGAAAGAGAAGAGTATGCAGCAAAGCAAACAAAATGGCTTCAAGCAGAGATTGAAAAGGCAAGGAGACACAAGGTAAGGGTGCTTAAATTGTATTTGATGAGTATATTTAAAAAGTTGGTTTGCATAAAGACAACTCAAGAAAAGATGAGATGAAAAGTAAGGCTAGTAAGGAAAAAGCAATCCTTCAGGTTGATCAGCCCAAGTTTGATGAAGAGAATAGTGAGATAGATGATAACTCACTAAAGGAAGAGTTGAGAATGTTGGAGGAGCTGTTTGGTCATTCAAGAGAAATGAAGGAAGGTATAAGCCATGGTGAAGACACCATTGGGAAGAGTGAAACAAGACAAGAGAAAAACAAAGAGGCACAGGCAGTTTTGGCCAAAGAGCAGAAGAGTGGAGGCAGCTAAGAGACTTTATGGTCTCAAGTTTTTACTTCTAACATTGCCTTTGATGTTTTGAATGCAGGTATGAAGGTTACTAAAGTGAATGACATACATGAGTCATTGGAGAAGCTCATGAAACAAGAAGATCTTGAGGACATGTATGAGAATGAAGCATGGATGTGGGACATAGAAGCTGTGAAAGAAATGAGAAGAAGGACATATCTAAAGAGGAAGAAAAGCAAAATGAAGGACAAAGACTATTCCAAACAAACACAAGCATTGGCATTGACAACAAGACGTTGGGATCCAGGTATACAAGTGAAGACTAAAGTGAGGAGGAAGCATGAAATTTGAATTAAGGTTCAAATATTTTCTAGAGGGAGAGTATGATGTAGGAGCATCTACGTACAGCTTCAAGCAAGGCGTGGTTATTAGGCATGCAAGCTCAAGTCATGTCTTAGTTTTGTATTTGAATTCATATTGTGGTCTTTTCCCTCTATAATGTTGTTAAGGAGGAGTAAATGTAAAAAGTAAAAGTAAAAAGGTAATGGTTGGGATTGTTTAGAAAATCAAGGGGAAGTGGTTGAAAATATTTCAACCTTAGTATATTGTTGAAACTGAAAAACTGTTTGTTTTATCTAGAGCCCAAATTGGGCGTAGAAGTTAGAGAGGAGGCTCTTGAAAAGAGCAAAAAGATAAATCCATTCAAGGAAGAGGAGAGGTACGTAGAAGAAGAAGAAAAGAGAAGGAGAAAGGAGAAGAAGAGAAGAGAGGATGAGAGGGGTGTAGAAGAGAAGAAGGATAGAGAGGAAAAGTCCTCTCATTCAAGGGAAAGAAGATAGAATGAAGAAAAGAGAGAAAAATTAGTGAGGGAGGACCTCACTCAAGAGATGTAAAAGAATGTGAGAAGGAGCATAGAATGTGAGAAGGAGAAAAGAATGATTTGGAAGCCATGGAACATTGATATTGAATTGTAAGTTTCTTATTTGATCTAAGAAATAATGAATGCTTTGTTTCCTATATGGTCTCTTTATGGAATTCTGGTGACAGGCCTGCATATGTGAATGTATGTAAGAGAAAATATGTGTGTGTGAATGATGATTATTTATATAATAGTGAGAAATACTGGTGATTTGGCATGTTTATAATAAGTTAAAACTGATATTATTTGTCCAAGAGGTCTTAGAAAGCTTTGAATGTTATAAAAAGCCCAAACAAACCTAAACAGGGTATTCAGGCCTGTATATTTACAGCCCACTGTCCAAGGTAAAACCAGCGTGAACATGTTTGTATGAAGTCTAAAATGGTATGGATATAAGATATATAATTCAATTATAAACTTAAGTGAAGAAAACCAGGCCCTAGAAACCTCTTTAATGTGCAAAAACTCCATAGTTGAAATTCAGGCCTGTAGGTGACAGTATATAGAAAAAGTTAAGAAACTTGTATGTTTTTGCATTGTAAGTGGATTGATCAGGTCATTGTTGATAGGGAATATGAATGGGGAATTAATTAAGTTATTGAAATTGTTTTTAATCCTCTTGAAAGTCTATTGATCATTCAAAAAGAGATGACAATAATGAACCCTGTTGGCTGTCATGAAAATACAGTCCAAGACAACTGAGAAGTCTTGTTTGGAAAACACAGTAGGTTGAAATGACTTAGATGAGGATTAGAGAAGGTGTATAGAATCAATACAGACCCTATAAAACTTATTTTAACCCTTTAAATAGGGTAGAACACTCCCAACAAAATTAATTAGCTCTAGGCCTATGACTATCCAAGGGAAAATCCTGAATTAGCTTCTAGCCCTCAAAATGAGTTTTAATGCTTGAAAACTCTTGAAAATTTGTAATGTTACCATTGATTATGTTACCAAACTTTTGGAATTGGTTTTAAGGTGCTAAAGTATGGATAAGTATGGAAAATAACAATTGCCAAGTGGATCCTAGGTGTATGTGAAGGGAAGAGCATAGGCCAATATAGGAAAAGTGAATTTCTCCAAAGAAGTTCTCTAAAAAATTATTTATTCACCTGTAATAAGGTAATGGGTATCTGTAATGGTGATTTTTTTGATTAGAAAGTTTGTACTTTACTCTGGACAAGGTGTTTTGCACACAAGGAGGGCTAATTAGAACATGGCATAAAGAAGAAAGTACAATTCCGTACAAAACAACCTCATGAAAATTTTTAGTATGTTATATAAGGGATTAATGGGTATTCTTAAGTGTTTTTAAATTCATGGTTGACTCTAAAATATTGAATCTACGGACTCTGCAGTCTTGAATCTACGGACTCTTCAGGCTTGAATCTACGGACTCTGCAGGCTTGAATATACGAAGCACATAATGAAGTCCATGGTCATTTTGATTTTGTATGAAGATTAATTTCAGTCTAAGGAGCCTTGCATCAAAATACACTAGATAACTGGCTTATTCTAATATATTCATATTAAAAAATTAATCAATTCTCTAGTGAATAAAATATTAAATTTTCTCCTTTTAAATTTTTCTTATTACTAAATAAATGGTGGGGAAGTTATTTCATTTCACATTAAAATAATGAAGATGAAGCGAAATTAGACACATTTATAGATACATGGGATTGTTTCATATAAAAACTCAAATAAACCTATTACCTTGTTGGAAACTATGATGAGCAACAC
The DNA here is from genome assembly GCA_037957365.1 of Torreya grandis. NCBI lineage: Eukaryota > Viridiplantae > Streptophyta > Pinopsida > Cupressales > Taxaceae > Torreya > Torreya grandis. The sequence goes on from JARHVA010003214.1 coordinate 1,414,510, forward strand.
ATCAAGCTATCTCAGTTATACCAAGGTAAAACATAACATGTCCAACAAAACATAAATACCATTCATTCTTTTGTGTCCAAACTTGAGATTTAGGATTTTGAAAAAAACCTTATTTTGAAGAATAAGTTAGACTTGAGACCACGTATCTAGTTATATATGTGTTTATTATAGATGTCTTCAATTTAAGAAGCCTAAACATTTTCTTTCAAGTTTGAAGAAAATAAGAAGTCCAAGACTAAGTTAACATGAGATTGGAAGTCTTAGGCTAAGGAAAAATCTGAATATTCAAAGTAGAGTTACAAAATAGGGAATACCTCAAAGCAACCCCCACAAAAGAATAAAAAATGTCAAATGACCAAAACAAGATGTCCATGACTAGTAAGTGGTGTTCAGTTCATAGCTCAAGTAGTCATTGCAATGAATAGTTTCGTGCTAGAAAAAATTTACTTGCATATAATGAAATGAAAATTAAAAACACTACATAATTTTAGAGAGTTAAGTAGATCATGGAATCTAAACCTATCACCGTGGTGGGTAACACAAACATCTATACCACCCATATAGAAATAGAGTAAGTAGAAATATATATACATTTGAAATTTGGATCAATTCTCAACCAATACACTTCATCATTGAAATTGGAAGTTAGAATAAACTAATTTATCTTGAAGTAATTTTATATTAAACTTTAAACTCATATATCAACCAAAACCATATTCTATCAAATGATTAAGTGTGGGATATAAGAAATACATCTCTCAATAATGTCAATTAGTGTACAACTTCAAGCCTTTTTGGAATAGATTCATTTGTGATGTCCCTTCATTATAGGTACATGATAATTTACTTGGTTAGCCATATATTTACCATCTAAATGTAACATATAAGGTAATTCCTAGATTTTTTTCATAGATGTTAGCGATAAAAGGTATCACATACTGGAGGTAGTTTATAAGCTATAACTTACCATTGCTAGAGAGTGTAAGAAGTTAGACACATATATTAATATTTTTATGATTTTTATGGTAAGATCTAACTTTAATAAATTAATTTCAGCACTAATACATAATTTAGTTCATCTAGTAGTAGTAGATACCTCAAATTTTAACCACAAGTTGGACTAATACAAGGATATATTTTAGTCACCAAATAAGTGCCTACACACTATGAGGTTAAAAACACTATAAATATGATTCCTATACTACCTATACCTAATGATTATTTTTACCACAAAAAATTTATGTATAATTAATAAATCAATCCAAAAATCCATGAACTTATAGACAAATGACATATTAGGCCCAGCTCATCACCTTATGGTAGGCCAATTATTCTTACATCAAATAAGGACAACAGGTGGAGGTTGTGCATTAATTAAAAAGTTATCAATAAGATCACATTGAATAACCTATATCCTCTTCCAAAGAATGAGGAAATTTTGGACTAGATATGCAGTGAAAAAACTTGATTAAAATTGATCTTAATTAAAAGTATCATCAGATTCTTGTTGAGCCTACAAATGTATGAAAGATATTATTCAGGCCTAAATAATGTTTTTTTAATGGTTAGTCATGTATATTAGATTCAGAAATTCACCATTTACATTAATGTGGATTATGGATGACATTCTTATGCCATTCACTACTTCATTTTTCATAGTATACCTTGAAGGCATCCTAATCTTAACCAAAATATGGGATGAACATTTATGCCATATAGAGTAAGTGCATGAAAATTTGTAGAAATAAAATATGTATATAAAAATGGAGAAAAATTAATTTTATATTTGTAAGATAAGTTATCTGGGATAGATATTATATGTACAAGGGGTGTATACTGATTTGAGTGACAATTCAGGTGACGGTTCTACCCCAATTGGTAGTAGAACTTCCAGGAGCCATAACTTTTGAGCCATAACTCCATTTGACTCCCCATTTGAACTGTTGGAAAGATAAAAATGAGGATAATGTAATGAGATGTCATTGAGTTATTATAAGTTGTTTTTTATCCTATAAAACCCAATGGAAGTTCCCATAATTTTAATGTTAATAGTGTAGTTTAAAAATAGTAAGTTTCTAAAAATAGTAATTTCTCAAATTTTGTGTTGCAAATCATGGAAGTTGAACCATTTCATATCCCTCAAGCTTGGTGACCTTCCACATCCTCCTCCTACCTTAAAAATATGTATAAATTAATATCTAACCCTAAAATGAAATCAGACATCTCTTCCTAGAGATAGGCATATGTTTGTATCTACAATTCTTTGAGCAATAAACATCTCTTCTCAAAGATATAATTATTATTTGTGTATTCTTGAAATATATTTCAACTAAAACTTATGATTTCTAAATCATATATGGACCCAACTGAGATTAATGTCAATAAAAATGGCCAAAAAATAAATATTCTCATAGATCTTCATAATTTCTTGGGACTAGAAATTTTCTACAAGAGATTTGTGTTTATTTTTTCTCATGTGATGCAAATTTTGAACCAAGTTATTAAATGTGGTAGTAAATAAAATTTCATTTAGGAAGCTACACAATATAAACAATTTAAATAATTTAAATCTAGTCTTTATTTATCACTAGTACTTGCATTAAAAGATCTTCAACATGAATTTGAGTTATAGATAGATACCTCTAACTTCAAACTTGGAGTAGTCCTCACTTAATAAGGTCACGTAGTTTCTTACCACAACATAATTTTCACCATAATGGTAAGAAACTACTCAACTTATGATTATGAGATTTATGTTATTTTTAAAGAATGTAAGAATTATATGTTAGGAAAGGAAATTGTAATCCACATAGATCACAAATTAATTCAGTTATTGTAGACTTAAACTAAGTTACAACAAGATCAATATTAGAAATGATTTTCTTATCTTCAATAGTTCCATCTAAAAATCAAACACATAAGAATGAAAGTGCCCATCCAATTTTAGATTGCTTGAGCCATATATCAGTTCAACATATCATTTTTATACTTAACACATGTGGATATGAAGTCATTTCATGGTAATTTTTTTTATTTATTTGACATGTATTTTGTAAATATCTATCATAACTTATTTTTGGTAATTCAATTCCAGACTTCGACTTGTAGGATGAAATCTTATATCATATTGGGCATTTTTCATTATACATGAGGTAGAGATAGAAAAATAATATGGGAGAATAATTTTATAAAAACTTTAAGGACATTTTGGGGTTGAAAATAATATTTTGGTGTTGCATAAGTATTTCTTCTAGACACATCTAAAGTCTATTGTATCCAAATATATCAAGTCTTGTATCACATGTGTAATTTATAATATTATTAACAAGAAAAAAGGTTTGTATGTACCTATAATAGTTACAACATGACTATTGGAATATTGTTATAAGGATTTTATCTCAAAATAACCTAATACTAATAATGATAATTATTATGTTTATGTACTAATTGATATATTCTCAAAGATGGAAATTCTCATTTTATAAAAAAGTAATAAAAGTTTTAGAAGAAAATAAATTTTACTTTAAACATGTATGTATACAATTAAAAAACCCATAAAATATCCTATTTGAGAGGGATACAAGGTTCTTGATAAATTTTTAGGATGCACTTTGGTCTATGCTAGACATGAATTTGAACAAATATATTGCTTTTCATCCACAAACTAATGAATAAATAAAAGTGGTAAATATGATGATAATACACCTTATGAGAGTGTACAATTTAAATAATCAACACATATGGAATGAAATTATTCATTATATTCAAAACATATAAAATAGATCTCTACATATCTCTATTATACATAGCTTATCCTATTCTACCATCAATAGGAGAAAATCATCTAGCTCAAAGGGATTTAAATTCATTAAGCACACTCATCACATTAAACAAAAAGTGAAACTCTTTTTAAAATAGTGTAAGGTGAAATATAAATAGTTCCATGATAAGCATCAGACACTACACATATTCCATTTTGGTGATTAAATCTAGATAAATGTACATAAGGAAATACATATATGACCCTATTATGATCTTCACCCACTTTGGTAAGGACCCTATACCATCACCAAACAAGTAGGAGATAATTATTTTTATATTAATATCCATATTAATTTGGGTTTCATCAAATCTTCAACACAAAACTATTGCACCCCTACTTTACACCTTTGTTGGATACTTTAGATACCAAAAATACTATTTAGTAGATAAATATTAATCCAGATTGTAGCATCCCAAAAAAATTGGATGAATTCCTTGATGCTCAGGTAAAATGGACATGTCAAAAAAATTCCCTCTTTTAGATCATTAAATTAGGTCAAGTTCATTCCTAGGGAAAATGGTTTACAAAATTTAAGGTTTCCCATTTATTTCCACATTTGATAATGCAATTGCATGTAATGGGGACCATTATTAGTCAATAAGGAGTGACTAATATAAGATGACCTAGGTCAGTATATATTACCATATTTTATTGATGTTACAAATTTAGCCTTACCTGAACATTAGTAGTATTTAAATTAGGTTCCTTTATCGCATGCCAATTTTTAGATAAAATTCCACTTTTGCATGACTATAAAACTCCTATAATGTTGGTTTTGTATACCTCAACTCATCAGTAATAATAATTAGTGTATCATAACATTCATAAATTATGAAGTGGTTATTACTAGATATTATAATGTTTCAACCAATGCTTCATATTCATCCATTATATATTAATACACAATTTCATTGTTTGTAGTTGGTTATTTAGACAAGAATGAAGTTAGGGAGTACATATACACTAGAAATCTAATTTATTAAATATTCTATAAAAATTATCATAATAAACTTTTCTATTATAGTTATACATTATATTATTTACTTGTCTCATTACCTAACACATCACAACTTCATATTATCTATCATTTTATAATTCACTTCCATTCATAAACCTCTTAAATATGTTTAAGTAGGTTGTCCATCGAGTCTCCTCCTAGGCCTTGGATGAGGTAATTTTATTATCTTGATGGATATGGTGGATATAATTGGATCATAATTTCACCAAAATATAAATATAATATCATCTTTTCATTCTCCTATGGAGCATGCACGTATCATGCCTTTCCTTTCAGACTATGTGACAATCCAACCACTTTTCAAAGGGTTGTTATGAGCATATTTTATAACATTTATCATGACTATGTGTAAGTGTACATGTAATAATAAATCATCTATGGGAATATCTATGAGGAATCCATCAATAATTTTGAAAACATTATTCAATGTTATCATGACCATAACCTATAGTTAATCCATGATTAATGTTATATGATTATGATAGAAAACATGATGATAAGACATCATAGATCACCCTATGGGATAGAAGTGGATCCAACAAAGATATAAGTTCTTAAAAATATTCCAACAATATAGAATCAAAAATATGTTATAATACTTTTTATACATGTTGGTTATTATAAATGTTTTATTAAATATTTTATTAAAATTACATCTCTTTTGTTTTATTTTATAATTAAATTGTTGAAATTAATTGGAATAATGAATGCCAATTTTTTTTTAAGGATCTTAAATATATCCTATTATTAACACCAATGGTGAAAGGACCATATTAAAAGTTGTCTTTTTATATCTAAACTGATGCATCTAAAACAATACTCAGAGTTAGACATTGGTTAGAAGGATGTCCAATTAAACTATGTTATTTATTTTTCCAATAAAAATATTTTAGGCATTCAACTTAATTACAAGGTAACCAAAAATAATTTCTTGTTTTAGTCTATGTTATTAATAAATTTTGTTATTATATCATTATTTATCCTATTGTCACACATTATTATCATTATGCATTTAATTTTTTAATGAATAAACTAGTAATAAATTCTTAAATTTATAGTGGTTGTTAATTTATAAATAATTTAACACTACCATTCTAGATAAACCTAGGAAAGATAATGTAGTTGCAGATTTCCTTTCTCATCTAACATTTAATGCATAAAATCCATAGGATGATGATGTTTTTTTTAGATTTTTTTTTGTTTCATTGAAAACAAATTAGCTAATAAATATTTGTAACTATTTATTTTTATGTAAATTCTTGTAACATAATTCACCAAGGTAAAGATGTAATTCATTCACTCATAGTAGACCTATCCTTATATTTCAGGTTATCTCTTGTATGTTGGGCCTAATTTTACCATGCCCTAGAGTATGAAATTAGATGATTTTTTTTTATTCTCTAATATTTTCATGATGAAACCTATGGAAATAATTTTTCCTCATAGATGAATACCATTAATATTCTCAAAACATGATACTATTGGCCTACTATGCATAAAAATATTGAGGAATATACTCGATAGTGTGATAGATGCCAATATATGGGTAAACCCACACACAAAGATGAGATGCCTATTTGGCCCCAAATTATTTTATATACCTTTTTAAAATTGGTAATATAATTATTTGGTCCCATATTCCTCTTTATAATCAGAGAGAATGTATTTTTTTATAGATTATCTCACTAAATGGGTGGAGGTAAAGGCACTCACACATGCAAGGGATGAAAATGTTGCTAAATTTATGTATAAAGGGATTTTAACATGGTATAGATTTCTAAGAGATATTTTAATTGATAAAGATACATAATACACATCATATTTGATTTCAACCCTTTTTCCTTCATATGAGATATGCCATAAAAATTTAACTCCATATCATCCACAATCTAATGGCCAAGTTAAAGATACAAATAGATAATTGGTGAATTTTTTTACCAAAATAGTAAATTTACACTATGATGTTTTTTAAACCCACTTAATATGTTTGGGCCTATATAATGAAATGGAATACCACCATAAGGTCTATGCCTTATGAATCGGTTTATGGTAAGAATGTTTTTCTCCCATTGAATTAAAAATAAAAACTCTAAGGACTACATTGGAACTTATATTAGATATGTATGAAGATAAAAAAAAAAATGTAACACTCAAATAAATGAATTACATGATATTCCTCAAGAATATATTAATCATATATAGGTTATAAAATAGTAAAGAGTCATGTGGCATAGAAATTTTATCAAGACACAAAATTTTAGAACAAAACATTATTCCCTAATTTTTGACCCAAATTATTAAGATCATAAGATCAAGTTATACAAAATATGGAATGGACCATATTAGGTTGATTAAGTATTTAATAATTGAGTATTAAATATGTGCATTGTTTATGGTTAATGATCATCAATTCAAGTTGTACAAGAAACCATAGATGAAGGAAAAAATAAATTTTACCCTTAAATCAACTAATGATATGGATTTTATTGAGGATATGATATATCAGATGATATAATATTCATTATTTAATTATCATTAAGGTTTAAAAAATAAAAATTAAAACCATTTGACATTATTGGAAGTTTTGGTCAAAATACCAACAAGTTGGCTAACCAAATGTTGAATAAAGATCATCTTAATTAGAAAGATTGATTATTGAAAATTTAATAATTAAAAAATATAATAAATAAATTTATTTTATTTTTATTTATGGTTTTTTATATTTTTTCACATATGTTGTCCTGCATCCACAAGTTATCATTTGCTTTTCTAGAAACAAACTATATATTTACCTAAAAATGTTATGGGTAACCTTACATTGATATACTTTCTAGATTTTGACATTTGTAAAAACAAAAGCATCACTTCAATTTTAATATTATGGGATCCATGTTAAACATTGTTTTATTTTTTCTACTCTCTCCTAACATGTTATAGATTGCTCCCATTCATTATTAGGCTATAGATCCTTGTTTTCACTCAGTGATTTGGTTATGTACTCTTTAACCATAGTACCTATAGGTCATAAATATAGACATATAACCATGATTTATTATATTAATTTTTATACCACCACATTTAATTTTAATCCTAAAACCACTACAAGCAATACAACAATTTGGTATTGGTTCTTATTTCCTTACTATTTGCACTTATTATTTAAATTTTTTCACTTTTGTGGACATCTAGAAATCTCATTATTGTCTATGAACTTAAATAAATGGTTTCCTCATAGTTAGGATGTAAAATACATTATAATTATTTAAATATTACCATAAATATTCTATCATAGGTTATGGTAAAAAGTGAAGCAATTCTTAACCTTATAAAAGATAATTTCACCACGATAACATCTTTATTAGCTCTCAACTATCTTACATCATTACACACCAAAGTCTTATGTTTATTTACACCATATGTACTTAAATTATTACATGGTGAAATTTAATTCTTATAATATTTTTCATGCCTTAAATGCTAAATAAATTGGTAAACTAATGCATAAATCTAAGTAATTGTATTAGTAATTAAGAATAATTATATGTTTACCAGTTTCAATAAATTTATGTATAATGTGTACATATTATATGCTATATATATTGTCTAATATATGTTTTGGTTTAATCCCCATCACAATTTCATACCAAGGTCTTTCCAAATTACCTTTTTTCACTTAAACTATCATAATGTCTCAAATGTATGCATGTGTCACACCTACCTTAAAATATAAGCCCAAAATTAAATTGAGAACAAGTACCACATTTTAGTTTGGGGGAGTAAGGATATATATTAAATAATTTATTTGGATTTATATGCATCATCCATCATAATTTCATACTATAGTCCTTCCAAATTGCCTTTCTTCAATTAAAAATATCATAATGTCTCAAATGGATGTATGTGTCACACCTACCTCAAAATATAAGTCCAAAATTAATTTGATCACAAGTACCACATTTTATTATATGGGAGTAAGGATATATACACTCATTTATTTGTATTTTAACACTTAAAAATTAAATTTGGGTGGGAATGAAGATGCATAACAACATTATCCATGACAAGGTTTTCCACTACAAGATAAGTGATTGAGTTTGATTTAAAGGTAACCAAAAGGATATAAAATTATTCAATTTCATCACTAAATATATATCCTATGAAGGTATATAATCCTTAACATACACTTCTCAACTCAATATATTAATAAAATCCATACATTACATTATTATGAATGTCTCCAATTACTTGATAAATGTTTTTAGAGGAATGGTAATGGTGTAATAGAATGGAAAAGATATAGATTTAAGGAACCATTTCCTATAAAATTAAACATAAAAATATTTTTAGATAAAAATATACCTAATATATTTTGAGAAAATTTCACACTAATACCTCACCTTCCCTTGCATGGTGTACTTGTACCTCTTATCAAAGAAACCTATATAATAACTAGACCTTCATATTATACACCTCATAAGAGGAAGAATAATTTTGATGCATCCTAAAGTATAACCCAAATTAACTACAAAATTAACTCCCATAAAATAAAGTAAATAAAATATCATAACTAGTTAGTCATCCTCACAATCTATTATGATTGAGACTTTATAATATGAAGAAAAAATAGAGCTCGAAGAGACAAACATTGAATAAGAAGAATAATTAGAATAGGGATAAGAGGATTAATTTAGATATGAAATAAATTAGGACACCACATAGTTATATTAAATTTTTTATCCCATGTAATAAAAAGAAGAAACAAAGAGACATTCATTAGAACATGGTTTTAGACTAGAGGTTAGTAAAGGGGGTGAAGAACAAACCATTGGACAACATAATTATTCCCATATCTCTCCCTATAGTGAATTTTACACACATTCAAATAACATGATTTTATACATGTAAATTCAATTTATTAAATAAATATTCAATATTTGGAACCCAAATATATTAGATTAGATACTCTAAAAAAAGCTATCAAAGAATAAAAAATGATCAAGGTAGAGAAATTAGAAGAGGGAAAACCTGTAACCACTGGTATATCTTCACCTAAAAAACCTAAATTAATAATTAAGGATATTACATCTAAAATTATAATATAATATCATACATCTAATAATGAATAACATGTTCAAGTCTCTCAGGATGCTATACTAGGTATTTCTCAAGTGCATATTAAACCTCATATGGATTATATCTCTAGGAATGAGAAAAAGATATTTTTTATAATTTAAAAATATAATGGTGCTCAATATATGATGTGAGACAAGGGAAAATATAAATTTAAATAAAACAAAATTTATTTGAGAGATAAATTGAAAGAGAAATAATAAAATATTAGGAAAACAGATATATCCATTATTGGCTTAGAAATCGAGATTGTTAAGATTTGTGAATTATTTATGAATATGTTGAAGCGTAGGCCACCTTATAGGGTCTACACATTATATCTAAAATAATAAGTAATATAATTTTAGATATGGAAAAAATATCTATAGAAAGACTTCATAATATCTCCCTTATCATTTTTTAAAGCCTATTCTAATGGTTCAAATAAGATTAGATAACTATTATGTGAACTCTATCAACATGGATATGTAGTGACATTGGATAATGAGTGTAACCCTAATGTAATTATGAAGGATATTTAATTAATATATTATTTTTCCTATATGAGGCATGATCTAAGAATATAGTGAGAAATGATAGCCTGTAATAAATCAAAACAATATATTACCTTAAATCTCAAAGAGGAACATCTTTAGATTAAGAATCTAATGAGAGATGATAGCCTATAATAAAGTAAAACAATATATTACCTTGAATCTCAACAAGGAACAAACTTAGCTTAAATAGTCATTTGAGTTTGTTTCATTAGTATAATAATATAATTCAAATATTTAAAATAGAATTATTAATTCATTTCATCTATCTATAATAAAATATATTAGAATTTATATAATACTTATCAGTAGAGATGGGTGGAACTCAATATTTCATTAAAACAAAGATAGCCATTTTTTTCTATAATTTTAGAGATGAAATTAATAGAAATAGAAAGTGTATGAAGTTATTGAGGTATTAAATTATTGAATGGATAGGGATAATATTTTAGATGCATGTTTTATTGTTTCCCATTCTTGCATGGATAAGGACTACACCACTAAATTAACAAATGGAAGATGTTGAAAAAATATAGAGGTTACATTCTAAAGACTTTAATTAGATATGCTAAAACATGTTATTTATAAGTATTTGTGTTAATTTTAAGTCTACCTAAACTAAATATGGTTTCATAAATATGTAAATTGGTTTAATTAAGTGTGTGTAGGTTGGGGTATCAGTCCCATAAGTCATCTTCATCTTACCATTTATTATTTCTTATAATAATTATTAGTTCCATTTTATTAATTCATAAACTAAAAATATATTGGTACACGTAGATATAATGTAAATAATATATATGTAAAGTTGATTTTGGTTTAATACAATATTTGAAGATTAGTAGTATGATTGAATGGTTTTATTTATTTATTATTATTAATGATGAAAATAATGTATAATTATATTTTCTTAAGTTTTTGAAATTATAGCCACGATGGTAGAATCATCTGTATCCATATTTTTTCTTGATTATGAAATTACTAACCACCATTATAGCAACTAATTATGTCAACAAATACCAACATATATAAGTTAATTTATATTTAATTGGGAATGGTTAAGACAATTTTAATTTTTTGAACATTAGGTGGATTTAAAAACAATGAATAATCATCTTATAACCTATAAAACCATTATAATTCCATGATGCTCTCATTGGACTATTGTTGGTTATCTATAAATTACATATGGTGGTTTATATCTCAACTACCTTTAGAGTTTATTTTTATTTTTTTGTTTATTTAACATAAAATGATCTTAAAGTTGTAATTTATATGATTTATTTATCACTTAATAATACTCACACCTTTTCTATACAAATAAGAGTTGTAGGATGTTTAAATAATCTAGAATCTAGATTACAAAATTTAGAACTAGAAAAAATATTGTAATAATATGGAAAAAATTGTAATCTAAATTTTAATGAGCCTATATTAATCAATTTATATATAAATATAGAGTATTTATAATGCTATATAATTTGATTTAATTTTCATAAATAGGAAGGGATTTAATATTTAATCCAACAAAGACAAGACCCTTGTAAGAATTCAATGGTCTAGTTTCCATCCTTCTGTTTATTTATGTTATGTGAGAATTTAATTTACATTCCATTTATTCAAGTTTATTTAATTTAATATTCATATTCAATTTTATTTAAAATAATTTACTTTCATGTCTATATCTTTCAATTTTGTGTGCATAGTTTTAATTCTATTGTCTGGGAAGCTTTCAATCTAGATTCGTATTGACTTTCATATATTTTATTTTTTAATAAAAGTGATTTTACTTTCCACAAGAGTATTTCCTTTCTAGGTGTGTTTAATATATGAAATAATGTTTCCTTTTAAATTAATATTTTTTACTTTCAAGGAATTTTATTAGTCCAATTAAATATTCAAAATAGTTTAGTGCTACATATATAGTGAAATGTCCTTACAAAATTAGATGTCCATAGGTTAAAAATTATTTTAAGGTTTAAATGATTGATAAGTCATAAAGATAATTATTTGGGTTCATCTCCTTAGGTTAAATGATAAATTACTTAACATGTAACAAGTGGTTTGATTGTGTGCCCCTACAAGGATCTCAATTAAATTATAACTTTTTTCAATATTTGAGAAGTCTTTTCAAGAGTTAGGGTCAGAAGCATACAAATGATGGTTTGAAAATGATTATATATTAATTATTTTCCTTGAAAATAATTTCAATATCCTTACAATCTAAATATGGATCAAATGTGATAAAATATATTAAATATTCTAGTTTAAAAGTTAGAGGATAACTTGAGTGGTTTAAAATTCTAGTTTCCTTTATTTTGGTTCCCTTCCCATGATTATCATGGTAGTAATCCTTTGGATAGATTATAAAATATCATATGATTAATATGGAAAAAATGAAAGGTTATTATTACCTAATAGAATATACATGGATGCATCTAATTGGCATTAGGGTTGTCTATAAAATTTTTATGACCAACAAGTTTTGACCATCAATTATGGTTGCTATAAAACTATGGAATTTTTTATTACTTTAGGAATTTTGTCTTATTAAAGAAGATTGATATTTTTTATGATTTAATTTAAAATATGATATTTTAATGATGATGTGGGATCCCTTATCATGGATCATTTTATATTCATATTGATATTACTATGTCACATGTTTATTGATATAAACATTTTTTTGGTGTTAGCCAAACTTATTTTACTACTGAATGGTTTTGACTCTAGAAGGTATCTTTAAATTTAAGAGATTTTTCTTGATATATTAATTTTATGGATATTTTTATATTAATATAGGGTAGAAGGGTCCCTTAACCCTACTATTTATCAATAAGAAAATAGTTTTAAATATGTTAGTATTTGGTAGCTTTTAGGAGATTGAGTAATATCAATGTCATATTTTTATGGTTTTATTATATTATATGTTAAATATTATTTTTATATCTTAATTATTTTTTTATTTGATAGGTTAAGTATCGATTTGTAGGAGATAATTCCATTTATATAATAAATCTAGAAGATAGACATGACAAAGTAATAGGACAAAAAAGGAACAAAAAACAAACTCGATAGCTAAAACCCCTTGCTACCAAACTTATGTAAAGTTATAGCCAAAAAACCTAAGACCAAACAAAAAGAGATGAAGTAAACCTGACTAGTTCAAATTAAAATAAAATACCAAATTCTTGGTCTTGAACTTTTACCTTTATTGTTTTTCCCTCTGGTATGGTTTCTAATGAACTGGTCCTTATCCTCTTCCTATCTTTTATGCTTGATATTGGTAGAATTAATCTCCACTTTCTCCTCCTCAAGATCCTAATTAACCTCCTCCTGTCTACCACTTTGAGTTTATTTTTTACCCTAGGGAGTGCTTATTAAATTATCCTTGCCTAAATTTATGGCTATCGATTCATGACTCAATATCCCTTTTAAATTCTCAAATTCATCTACAATTTCATTAGTCAAAAGTTTTTGGATAGAAATATTCATGTGTAAATTTTAGAGATAATTCATGATTTCTACCTTGGCATTGGATTTAGGAACCCCTCTACCTCTGGTAGCTAGTAGAGGGACATAGACAAGAATCTCCATATCTAGTTTGGGCTCTTCCTATGCCTACTTAGTAGAATCCCAAACATTTTGTTACTCCTATTCTTTATCATAGTCTGACTCTATGGATTAATACTCCCCTTCTTAAACATCATCCTTCTCATTGGTGATATCAATCACCTTAGTGATGATTTTGGACCACTTTATTTCCCCTCTTGTAATCAATATCAAAATCAAACCTTGGTGAATTAAGTCTACCAAAGGGTTATCAAATTTTAGCATCAAGGCTTCCAAGGATTGAAATAAAAAAATAAAATGTTGATAATGTGGCCTTTGAAATTATTGAGAAGGAGGAGGTGATGGGAAAAAAATCATGGTATGTTTTACCTCTAAATTAATATACCTCATGATCTAGAGGCAAACCTCAGGCCATTTCCCTAACAGTTCTATCCTCAAGAAACCTTTTTGGATGAAATCTTTGGTTTCTTATTTTCCTTTTTGAAGAAAATGTTGAGAAGCTCCTCCTTTCTCTTCTTTTCCTTGAAATATTTAATGCTATAATAATCCATCCTAGTATTCTCTCCAATGATATCCTCTAAGATCAATATTCTCAAGCCTTGCATTTGAAAATCATGATCTTTTTAGCTATGAGTGAAATCCCTAAAAACCCATGTGTCATGCCCAACTAGCCATTCCATGAAGGGTGTTAAAAAACCTTTGACCATTTTATAACAAAAAAATTGATTTTCCTTGACATCAAAGCATGAAATTAGTTCAAACTAATCTCAATATTTACCTATTTCATGAATTTATAGACTTATTATATAAGCTTTATTATTTGATCTCTTAGAAAAGGAGATGGGTAGATTATACAAAAAATATTTAAATAATATAATGTGATATGAGCCCAAAATGACCCAAAAATACAAGGACATAGGGATAATTACCTTGAACATATTAATATCTAAGTTCTTGATCTAGATTTATGTAAACATTAAATAAACCATCATGATAATATAGGGTGTGTCATTTTTTTGATTAAATAATTAAGATGAAATCATCAGGAAAATAATTCTCATGCCAACTAATAAAATTTCTTCATTGGACCCCAACATTGGCCATGCAATCGATTCACCTATTTCCCTCCCTATATACATGCACTATAAAGACCCCTTTGAAATGGGCCAACAATTTTTTTGCATCATTAATGATTTTATAAATATTTTAGGGAGTGGGAAAGACCTTTTAGATAATTAATAATGTTCATTGAGTCACCCTCAATTTGGAGGAATTCCATGTTGAGTTTGAACACTAGTTTGATGCCCTAAAGCACCACTTTAGCTTCTAAGAAATGATTTATTTAGATCCCCAATGGTCCCACATAAGCCACTCTAATATTCCTAAAAGAATCCCTGATAACTCCTACTACTATTGGGCTTGGTTCCCTTTCTCAACCCCATCAAAATTTAGTTTAAACGAAGAGGGAGGAGGATTCAACCACTTAAATTTTGACTTATCAACCCCATTCACTTGGGGTTTGCTAGGTATGACAAGGTTGAGGTGGTTTAGAATCTAGGAGAAGATTGGGGAACTAGGATAGTCAAAATAGGAAGTGAAAGATGACTAATTTTCATGGACAAAGGCCAAGATCATATTATAGGTGGAATAAGGATTAGGTCTATAGTTATGAAGAAAACAAGAGTTTTTAGCTTTCCAAATGCCCCAAAAAATGTGGGAAAGAGCCAGATTCCATTAGAATATCAATAAAGGAGATTCCCAAGGTGGATTCTATTGAGTGATTAGCTCTTAAATAGAGCCTAAGGTGACCCAGGAAAAGTTAGACCTACTAAAGAAATGCTAAAAATATAAGAATTAAAGGAATAATAAAGGAACAAATGCTCAATAGATTTAGCTTCTTATTTTCAATGAGTGCACCTATTGGGAAAAATAATATTCCTTTACACTAGGTTGTCCAAAATTAAAATCTTATTCTGAGCCACCAACTAAAAGAAAACATTGATCTTGGGGATGATATTTTTTTAACAAAATATTGTTCTAGTTATCATCAACTTTCACCTATTACCAAAGGGAGTCATATCCATATTTAATGAATCAAAGACTATTCAGATCATTTTTCCAAATAAGAGCATCCTCTTTCAAGAATAAGTTGATATGAATGTGTTATAGAGAAATGTCTAAGTCATGTAGTAGATGGGCTTACTGTTTATTTAGATCATATTTTATGAGAAGTTTCCACTTCTTCCTTTTATCAGTCTCCTCCTAATGATTTAACACCTTATGACCAAAGGTCTCTTTGAAGAAAGATATTAATTCTAGGTCTTGAAAGGAGGAGGCTAAAGGGGAGTTCATCCAGGGATCTTGCCAAAAGTCCACTTTATTACCTATGTCAACATTCCACTTAAGACCTTTGTTGAGTAGATACTTACCAGCTTTCAAGGCTTTTCAAAATGTCAAACCATTGTTTGGGCTACTTTTCAACAAGAAGCAATGACCTTCCTTAGAATTTAAGTATATGGCCCTTATGATCTTGGTCCAATGGTTATATTCCTTGATTACCATCCATCCTTGTTTTGCTAAAATGGCTTGTTTTATGGATCTAACCCTTCTCAGCCCTAATCCTCCTTTTGAGATAAGGAGGCAAGCTTTATTCCAAGAGATGAGCAAAAATTTAAATCTGCCCTTTGATCCTCTCCAAAGGAAGTTCTTTTGAATATGATCGATTTGGTCTAAAATCCTACCAAGGATGACAAATAAAGACATGAAATAAACTAGGATGCTTTGAATCAAGATCTTAAGGAGTTGTAGTTTACCAACTTGGGACAGTAGATTCCCTTTCTATCTTGATAACATTATTTAAATTTTGTCAATGAGAGGATTCTAGAACTCTAGTTTCATGGAACCCTCAAAGAGAGGAGTACAAAGATAAGAGGAAGGGAGATTATTGATGACATAACCCAGTATCTTAGATATTTTGACTTGAAGGGTGAGTGGGGTATTAATGAAAAAAAGAGAAATTTTGTGGAAGTTGACACTCTGGCTAGATACCACTTCATAGATTTCAAGAATTTTCCTAAAATACCTAGCTTCTAGGATCGAGGCTTCACCCATTATCAATGTGTCATCTAAAAATTGTTGGTGAGTGACTAGACTAGTATTAGGAGTAGTTGTGATGCCTCTGATAATGTTGGAAGTTTTATCTTTGATAATGAGTCTACACAGAGTTTCATCTGGATGATGAACAAATATGAAGAGAGGGGATCTCCTTGTCTAGGCCCTCTTCCTACTAGAAAAAAACCATGGGAATTCCATTGATAATAACATAAAACATGGGGGTAGTTATGTAAGAGGCAATCATATTTTTGATAGATTGGTTAAAGCCAAACTTGATCAAAATTTTATCAAGGAATTGTCAATAGACCCAGTCATAAGCCTTGTTCATGTCTAGCTTGAGGAACATACCTTTTCAATTAGAGTGAGACATGAAATGGATGGTTTTATGGGAAATGATGATTCCATTAGAGATCTATCTTTTGAAGACAAAATCTCCTTATTAGTTTGAGATCATTTAATCCAACAAAAGTTGGATTTTTAGAGAAATCCCTTTAGTATAGATTTTATATAAGGTAGAACACAAGCTGATGGGTCTAAAATTTGACATTTGAGAGGCCCCCTAATTCTTAGGAATTAACACTAGGAAAGTATTGTTGAAGTATTGGAACATGGTGATAGCTTTGAATAACTCCACAACTACCGAGAAAACTTTATTATGAATGATATCCCAAAAAACCTAAAAGAAGAAAGGTGGAAAACCATCTAGTCTTGAGGCTTTATCTCCTTGCATTGAAAACACTAGAGCCTTCATCTCCTCATTTTAATGGGGATAAATAATAGACGCATTAGCTTCCTAGGAAATAAACCTTTCAATAAATTTGACCACTTGATCTTCTAAGTCCTCATCTTGGGGAAGAACAAAAGTGAGCAAATTTTTGTAGAAGTTAATGATTTGAAATTCAATGTCTTTATTCTTCCTATACTAAGTGTCATCCTCCCATTATATTTATGTGATGAGCTTATGATAGTGATTCCTAGATGCTGAGGTGTGAAAGTATTTAGTATTTTTGTCACCCTCCTTTAACCAAATCTCCCTATATTTCTACTGCTAGTAAGTTTCTTTCTTGGCTTGCAAAATGTGGAAACTAGTGAGAAGTTCCTTTTCTTTGAATTGTAAATTAGGGGAAGCACCTAAAATAAAAATTTCTAATTCAATTCTACATATTTCCTCCTCAATGAAATTTTTTTGAAGGAAGATATTTCCAAATATTTTTTCCAAATTTTGAGATTATTTTTGACATGTCCAAGCTTCATGGCCACGATGTACATGGATGAACCTTGGATCAGGAATTTCCACCACTCATTAATGGATTCTTCTAAAGACTAGTCTAAGAGCCACATTTTTTCAAAGTTGAAAGGCATAACCTTATATTTTTACATATTATTGCTTTAGAATAGTAATGGATCATGATCATACTCAATTCTAGGGAGTAACAAGAGGGAGCTAGTAGAATTGAGGATCTAATTAAGAGAAATAAATAATCTATCAAGTCTTAATTAGATATGATTATCCCCTAGCCTCTACATATACTAAGTGTATTATTTTAAATTTAGATCCACATCATAAAGTATTACATCAATAATAAGCCCATTAAACTCCAACATGTTATCATTGAGGGTGCATATTCCCCCCTTCTTATCCCTAGGCAAGAGGAAATAAAACTAGAGGTATCTTTAAGGACCTTCAGAGAAGGAGGGGAGATGACTGGGGAAGAAAACATGGATTTAGTAAGAATAACCTTCAAAGGAGAAGAAACACCAAAAAGACACTTTTAGAGAGCCTACCAAAAAAACTAGAGCTAAGATAGGCTGGGGAGCTAAGGATCCTCAAAATCATGGAGGGTCTTAACAAATCAATAGTATATAAATTTTAACCTAGATGGAGAGGGGTCAAATCAAATTTGGGGGAGGGGGTAGGGGGATTTAAGGGGATAAAAATGGGGATGTGAGGGGGAGGAAAGAGAGAGAGATAGATGGGAAGGAGGAAACAAAACTAGTTTGGGAGAGGGGTTTAGTGGGGATTTGAGGGGAGAGGGAAGGGGTGAGAATAGGGGGAAGGGAAGAGGGGTCCTGGGTAGAGGATTTTTTGAACTAGAAGGGATAAAGGGGAATAGCCAACTTTTTGAGCAAGGGGCATTCTTTAGATGAGTGGTTTAAAACATCACAAGTTTTACAAATCTTTGAAGCTCTTTCAAAGATGATTCTTTGATTCTAGATTCCATACTTGGATTGGATCATGATAGAGTGGATTAAGGTTTTGTCACTGAGAATAAAGACACAAAACCTACTTGCAAGAATTCTCTATCTAGATATAGTAATCAGGTCAATGGAGATGGGTTGACCAAGAGCCCTGACAATCCCCAAAATTACCTATGGTGCCTAGAATTCTAGGGGGAGATCTAGTGAACTAGTCTAAATGGGAATGTCCTATGAGACTGAGCTATTGAGGTTAAGTCCTACCTTCCACTTGTAAAGACTGATAATAGATTTTCCCATAAGCCAAAACCCTCTCATGAGGATCCTTAAGGTGTCTTCAGTATGGGATAAGTTAAGCAAAGATAAATTCTTGGGCATGGCTATAATATCAATTTTCCCTTTTGGTTTCCATTTGAGATTAGCCCACTTGTAAAAAGAATCTATAGTCAGCTTGAAGTCATTAAATTTAGCTAGGATAGAATTTGATAAGGATGAATTGATTCTATAAATGACAACATTCATAAATTTGAGACTCACCTCCTTGCTTTCACCCAAAAGGACCAAAAAAGAATCTTTTGGGTCTATTTTTGATGCTCACCCATAACTAGATCAGCCCATAAAGAATGATTTTTGCATTTGGTAATATAAAAACTAATGACTAGTGGACCCAGACTTGAAGCCTCCCCAAGTAATAACTAGTTATTCATGTTGTCTAATGATTCAATAACCTTTTCCTACCTTTTCCATAACTATCATAGATAGATCAGGATTTTTGAGTTACAACTCTCCTTCCTCTCACCCATTGCTGGCATTCAAAATTCATGCAACAATTCTCCCACCCATCACTAATATAACTAATCTAGATGGGAATTATTATTAAATGATAAAAAAATATTTTTTGAGTAAATCTATTATTAATTTCAAATTTTAGTTTGAACTTGGTGTGAATGTATTCCTTCTTTTCTTTGGAATTATATTGAATACCAATTTAAAATTCTAATTTTACTCCTTAGGATTAAAAAATATGGAAATAAATTTATATTATTAAATAATTCATATAATTTAAATAAATTTTTAGCTTGGCTAAACCACATGGGATAACACTTGTTATCCATGGGGTTGAATTTTGTTAGATTAAACTATATGGATATATTTTTAAGTTGATGAATAGAGGGTTATTTGGATTTTTGTTTTTAATTTTTAGATTATGTTTTTTCTCAACATTTGTTCTAAAATTTATCAATTGAGCTTCATATTTTAAACAAATTATATTCAATAATATGAATAACATATAAATTTGTATCTCACTTTTCCCAATATATTAACTAGTGTTTCTGGGTAAATTTATAAGTTTTGAAAATTTTAGGGTTATGGAAATACATTAAGTGATATAAATAATCTCATTAAATTTATTCCCAAAACCATAATAGACATATTAGCTATGAGGTTTGAATCAATTCATATGTAATCTTGAATTACTGATAAAAAGTAGTCTATACATTACAATATTATTTTTATCTCGAGTAGACTAAACCCATGTATGGATTATTATCATGTGTAGTGAACACATGTATAATTTGTAAATAAATATATGATATATATTTTGAATAAAATTAATAATAATTGGTATTATTAACAAACAAATAAATATACTATATCCATTCATATCATAATTTTATTTGTCTTGTTTATGGATTCATTACACTTATCCAAAGACAAAATAAAATTGCCATGCTTAAGTAGTTGACATTGTTGGGTATGCCTAAAAAATTATTTTATTCCTTCCACTACTTGATATCATGTTGATTTAGTGTTGTGATTTTAAAATAATATATCCATTAGTTGATATATTCTAACATTTAGTCTTAAATATTTTAAAAATCTATCCACTACTAAGCATGCATTTATATTAGAATAGTTAGATTAGTAAAAATTATTGGTAGTTATTATATATGGTTATGATGGTTATTATATCTAACCACATTTTATATTATTATTACATGGGTGGGTATAATTCTCACCTCTTTTTAACTTTCTTGTTGTACCTACCTCATATATTATAAGAGTGTGTTATAGGCATATTTAGTTACCTATGTCTATGTTGAATGATATCACATATTCTTGGTATTAATGTGTTATTATAATTGTACATAGTAATCATAGCTCATGGTTTTTGATCTTGGGAGGAGGAGGAAATCATTTTAATGATATCTTGTAAGGGAGGTAGAAACCTAGTGAAGATTGTCTAAGAAGCAACCTCAAATTGCCAAGATTGTGGAAGGAAGAAAGAGGAATGAAGATCAAGAGGTGAAGGATGTGGTTGTATATATATTTTATATAGAGTATTTGTGTTTAATTTATTTATATGTTGATTATGGCACTATAAAAGAAACTATTTAACAATTATTAGATCTGATTTCTTTAGTAAAGATAAGCAATTAAAATTTGTCTTATCTAGAGGAGTGACACCATTTAGGAATAAATAGATTTTAGTTTAAACTAAAATTATTTGAAATAAATTTTAAATAAAATATCATTCTATTCCTTTAGATATCAAGGCAAGGTGTGATATCCTGGTAAAGGGAAGGCATAGCCCAAGGTAGACATGATAGTTTGGTAAAGGGAAGGCGTAACCCAAAAGAGACATGATAGCCTATAGGAGGCATATTTAAATATTGGTGTAATGTTATGGGGTAATATAAAACATTTATAAGTCATTCCAAGGCATCATAAGGTAGTCCAATGCATGACAAATCTATTATTATTTTTTTGTACCTATATATGGCACTCTAACAAATGAATGGTGACACAAAAGAAGCATTTGCAAGACATTAAAAGAATTATTAATTTATTTACTACCTATAATTGATGAAAAGCATACACAATACTAGTATGGTGAAGGATAATTCCATTCTTGTGAATAAACTTAGTTGATTTATTTGTTCTTCAAAGAGCAAGGTATCATATAGAAGAAGAGCTCACCATTTTTATGCACATGCATATGTTATTTTCTATTGGCTAATTAATTTATGTCATTATTATGATTTTTTTAAGAAATCATAAATATTTAGGGAAAAAATAAAATATTTTAAAATTTTATTTAAAATTAAAATTTTAAATTTGCCTAAGACACCTCTCCTTTCTTGGAAAATGGTATGGTTAATTCTATTTCTAGAAAACTATAAGTCAGAATTAAATGAAAATTTTCCACATTGTCTAGTTCTAGGTCTTTATTTGCATGCAAAAGTAATTTTTAAAAATTAATATTTAATTGTTTTCATAATTTTTTTGTAATTTTATAGGAAATAATATTTTCAACTTCTCTCAAATAGTAAAGAATATTTTGCTGAAAACTAGTAGAATTGTTTAGTTTTGGGATATAATCAATATAAAAAAAGATTTAAAAAAAAAAAATCATTATATTTTTTCACATGTAATTATTTTTATAAAAAAAAGGTAAAATGGATAGTTTTCAACATGTGTTGTTTCCATATTCTTGGAAATTAAATGAAAAAACTTTAGTTTGTGGAGTCATAAGATACTTACCATTAGCAAGTATCAAAATATTGACTATATTGTACTTCTTAAAGAGTCTATACCAAATTGTCAACCAAATGACTATGATAAACATCATCATGAGGCATTTAATGATTTTAAAACTAACTATAGATGATAATCTCATTTTAGAAGTAAGAAATGTTGATAATGTACTAGAATAGTAAAGAACCTTAAGACTAAATATTAGGTTTTTGAAGTTGGTATAATATTGTATTTGAAAATTTTAATATTTTACACTAGGATGCAAGAATAGGGTTCTATTTTTGCATATTTATTAAAATTGAAGGATATTTATGATCAGTTAAAGGTAGTGGTAAAACCCATAGATGAGAAAGACCTTATTTCTCTTATTATGTAGAACTTACCACCTTCATATGATTACTTTGTGGAGTCATTACATTTTCTTATCGAGGAACAAACATTGGATTTTGAGAAATTGTCCACACTTATCATATAGAAGGAAAGGTGGTAGGAACAATCCATTAATTCAACATTAGAGTCTATATAAAGTGTACTCATGGGATAGTCATGAGGAAACAATACTTCTAGATATAAACAAAAATGTTTTTATTGTAATAAACTTGTTCATGTGAAGAAATATTATTATAAGCAACAATATGATTTGGAAAATTAGATAAATAGGTTATAATCTACAAATGTAGCTGAAGAATATGAATAAATTTTAGTGGGTGAGTTTTCATTTATGGTAACACATAATCAGTTAATGGAGTCAAAAATATGGTATTTTGACTCAGGTGCATCAAGACCATACACACGTCTCAAATATTGGTATGTACACTTTGTATAAGATGATAGTTGTAATGAATAAATTTCATTAGGTTATGATTGAGTTCACTATGTGAAAGGATAATGAAATGTTTGTATTTAATTTAATTCTCTAAGTTACATTTTTTATAATGTTTAGTTTGTTTCTGACATGAAAAAAATAATCTTTTCAAAAGTGAAATAACTATGTATCCTAATATTTGTATGGATTTTAATGGAAACATATACATGGTTAATTATATTCATACAAATAAATCATTTTTTAAGGTATCGGTAACAAGGGATTATATAAGTTAGTTGATCCCAAAATAATAAAATAACATGCACTAGCAGCAGTTGAAAACACTAATGAACTATGGCATAAGAGGTATGGTCACCTTGATTATGATCATTTCTATAGATTAAGTGAGACTAAATGGTGAAATAAATTTTTTATATTCAAAATATTTTAAATATATGTTCAATATTTAAAATAGATAATTAATTTTTAAATTCATTTGACATTGATAAGGAGTAGAGAGCTAAGAATGAATTGGATTTTGTACATGTGGGTTTTTATGGTCTAATGAGGACATCTTAAATATTTAGATATTTGTATTACTTGTTTCTTATATATGAATTTTCTAGGAAAATGTGGGTTTATTTTATACATAGAAAGTTATAATGTTTCTCTAACTTTATTTCTTGGAAATATATGGTAGAGAACAAGGAGGGAAACATGTAAAATCTCTTAGATCAATTAATGGGGATGAATTCATTTATGAGAAATTCATGTAATTTTGTAATAAAGAAGATATATATAGGAAATATTCTACATAATATAATTAATTAATGTTAAGGAAAAATAATATAGTAATGTATATGGCACAATGTATGGTGGATAGGCATAGTGCACCACATTAGTTCTAGGTAGAAGTTGTGAATACAACTATGTACACTCTCAACAAAATTCCCACACAAGCCTTGTATAATATAACACCATATGAATCATGTTCAGGGAAAACATTATATGTAAGTAATTTTCATGTTTTAAGATCAATGCTTCTATATTGGGCAAAGTATTCATGTATTTTGGTTATTGTGAGTAAAGATATGGATATAGATTACTTTATGTCTCTACATAAAAAATATTGTTGACAAAGGTGTTGGTGTATATGAAAAGGTACCATAATTTTGTAATAATGGTCAATCTACTAATAGTAATTAATTACTACATGTTGATGATGTTTTTGAAACAAGTTCTAGTATTAAATTTGAATAGGGTTAAAAAATTAAAATACTAGAAGTGTCAAATTCTAGCAGTGACAAGAGTTTTCTCAATCTTCATAATCAGCTCAAGAAGACAAATAAAAAAGGCCTAAGTGGTATCATACCACAATTAAATATATAATTAAAGATTAATTTCCTTACTTTAAGGAGTAGTTAAATTTGATATTACTATTATTTCATAGTTATTGAAACCAAGTACAAGTTAAAAGACCAAAGTAAAACTAGAATGAAATTTTTCCATGGAGGTTAGTGAAAGAGGAAGGGTTATATAGATAAAACACAACAATGTTATGAATAGTTAATGTCCCAAAATTATTCAATAGTGGAAAGTAGTTGGTGTTAGATTTTAAACAACTCAACATAAAAAAATATCTTAGAATATATGCTATGTTGTTTAGTCTTGATGTATATTATAATTTTTTTCAGACTTTATCACTCTAATAATTAGGTAAAGAATGACACATGTAAGACATGAAAATAATTAAATGAAA
>JARHVA010003214.1:1445000-1470000 GCA_037957365.1 Torreya grandis
AGTAGATCCTGAAAACTTATACAAAAATGGATAGGCAAACATGTGGTCCACCCTAACTACCTACCTACCTACCTATATATATATATATATATATATATATATATATATATAGTGTGTGTGTGTGTGTGTGTGTGTATAATTATGCCTAATTTATTACCATATAATATTTTTTTCACTTGGATCAATGAAAAAACAAATTAGATAAATATGAATAGGCATGTATAAGTGCAGCATGTAATGGCCTAAAAAAGGTGTTAAAAATAAATATAGTTTGAACCCTTGAAATAGCCCAAAAACTATAAAAATCATATATTTATAAAGAGGACAATGTGATCTTCATGAAATTAATAATTGTTCTAATTTTGATGTTAAAATCAATAGTTTATTTGGTGATTGAAGTTGAATTTTTTTGGTTTTTTTCAAAACTCTCAGTCTTGGGTGTAGATGCATAGTCAAAGCCTTTGGCTAAAAAATCCAAGCTGTTTCTAAGCCTAAATGCTCAATTTTAAATTCAAATTCAAATAAAATGTACATGTTATGTAATGCATATGCATTATATAATGCATGCATGCTATGTAATGTGTATGCATTATATAATGCATACATATTATACAACACATACATGTTATTATGAAATAAGACCAAAACCATCTCTTGAATCAAGTGGGAATTGTACATGAAAGCAAATTAGACTAGAAACTTATATTTATTACTCTAACTATTAAGTATAGGTTTACATTTAAATTTATTTTAGTAAATATAATAAATTAGGGTCACTCAACATCTGATAAAGTTGGTCTAAAAAATGCACACCTTATGATGTGTAAAATATTTTTTGAATATCCAATCAGGTCAGTACTAAGGTATTTTTAAGGTCTAATTGTTAAACCTAGGGATTTTAGGATATAACTTTTGTAATTGATATCCATTTTTGGTAAACATATATCCATTTTTTAGGTTTTTATGCCTTTTAGATTAATTCTTGGCATTTATAGGAGTCTTAATTTTGTCAAAAAAATTTCACACCACTCACTTTAAAATTGATGCAAAGTAGTGTGATTGGGGTAACATAGGTCACATTGATGACCTTTACACATCAAACAACCACTTTATGTTAATTTCACTTGTTCATCATCCCTCCCTCATCCTTGATCACTTCCTACTCATTCATCATCACCTATCATCACTCTCTCATCATTATTCAATGTCCTTAATCACTCCCTCATTGACCCTCACTATCCTTAGTCATCTCTAATCACTCCCTCATGATCCCTGATTACTCCCTCATTGACCCTTACTATACCTCATCATCCTTAATCGCTCACTCCTCATCATTCATCATCTCTCATCACTACATTATTGAACCTCACTATCCCTCATCATCTTTAATCAATCCCTCATTGGCTCTCACCATACCTCATTATCCTTAATAACCCCTCATTGGCTTTCACCATCCCTAATCACTAATTTATCATCCCTAATCATTCCCTCCTCATCCCTCCTCATCCTTAATCACTCCCTTATTAATCCTCACCATTACTCATAATTTATAGTCACTCCCTCATAATCTCTAATCACTCCCTCATTTCCCCTCACCATCAATCATGATGTAGAGCCCTATTTCATACTCTGCTTGTCCAAGCTCTCTACCAATATCCACCTAGCTTTCAATTTATCTTCTCTTGCTTTATCTCTATCTTTAGACCCTACATAAATTTCAAATTCACATATTAAATTTATTAATTTCATTTATTCTTCACCATTATTTTTATGTTCTCACTAAACTCTTCATTCTATTCTCCTTTCTCAACACATTCAATCTATCTTACTTTGAGACTATCCCCTTACTAGTATTTGTTCTTTATAACAACTTGGATAAAATATTGTCTCTAGTTACTTAGTATTTAATAGGGCTATAAAAATATTACTTCCAATCCTTTAATTTCTCTCTAACTTCTTCTCAACCCTATTTAACTTCTCAAGATAATACTCATATCATACACTACCTCTTACTCTGCCATAAACTCTTTTGATAGCCTTTTTTGGGCTAAATTCCTTGGCACAGTCCTATATAAACTCAAAACTTCAAATAAACCTCATTTATGGATACAATATAATGTATCAAATCTCTTCAAAAATATCTAATATTTTGTTTAACTATTTGATAATTTTTTTAGCTCTTTATACTCTTGGATTAGGTCTTTAGGTTTCCTTCTACCCTATCTACCACATAGTCCTCCCCCATCCATACTTATCCATACTTACACAACTTAAAAACACTATATTATATTTTTTAATGTTTAACATAAAATTTTCACCAAATTTCATGAAATTTTTATGGTTAAAACTCCTAAAAACTCTAAAAGTAGAAACACTAATACAAGGTTTAGATTGGTTTTACAGACCTGAGAAGGGTCAAAAAAGATTTAAATCTTCCAAAGGAATTTATAATGACTTTTAATATTTTATTATGTCTTATTTTACCATATTAACATTTTAAAAGTGTTAAATTTCCCTTTTTAAGATACAATAGATTGAATTAACCAAATTTGAATAAACTATGTACTTAGTCATAGGTCTGCAGTAATCCCTGAAGAAGTTATTTGTTATAATTCATTCAAGAAAGGGTCATAAATCAACATGAAAGTTTAAAATACTATTAAAAATGTTTAAACACTTTAAAAAATCAATTAATTCCATATATAACACTTAATTTTCAAATTTCCATGAGATACCACTTTGACTATGTTAAGTTTCTTGATGACTATAGGACTGTGTTAGTTTTATTTTTGCTCATCCAAATACATGAAAGATATTTTAAGAATATAATACTTAATTATAATATTATAATAAAATAACAAACATATACATTTTAATTTTCACTCCTATACATACATATACCTTCTCACATAGATGTATACTCAAAACTTTTACTCACTTAAGACAAGGTTATGTTATTCAACACAAAATGTCCTTAACAAAATAAAAACATACAATGTTTACAGAATATTGATTAATTTTTATTTAAATTTTCAAATTACTCATACATTCCAAAATCCCACCAAAGATAATCTCCTCTTCCAAAAGACTCTGACCTTCACTCATATTTGAAGGCACAATTTATAAAAGCACATGGTATATAGTTTGTAATTTGAACATTCAAAATATTTTAAACTCAAATGACAAATTATATAATCATCATCAAAGAAAAGGTATTTTAAAATTACCACTCACAAAAATATAAAAAATAACTTGTTACTAATTTCATGTTTCATGATCATGCACACTGTTAACTATCTTTGCACATATTTAAGAAGATGCAGGGTCTATTTGCTTTCTTGTCTGTAAATAATCAAAACTTGTTTTTATTCACTTTTTTGGGGTTATTTTAATTCATAATTTATAGTCATAATCCCTCAAAATCTCTTTAATATAAATATAAATACACAATAATACAAGGACAAGGCTCTTATTACCAAATAACCATCAACTGAATTCTAACTCAGAAAATAGAGTATGTAAAGTTTATGATATTTTCCTTTTCCAAAGATTTTAAAACCAAAATAAGAGAAATATTTAACTCAAATAACATAGATATCCTAATACCTTTAATTTATTATTTTTATTCCTTCTTTTAGCATTATTTCATAGCTATATTCCAATGAACACATTAAGTTATAAGTTCTATAAATTGATCCATCTAGCTCAGTCCACATTCTTACACATATGTATGAATTATAGGGTCTACAAGTTGTATCAAGAATAATAATCATTTTTATTTGATTTTTGGGATTTAATACATTTTATATTTCTAATCCAAACCCATTCCTTCTCTCTTCCTAGTTGAAAACTAACATGCTATACCCAAAACTACTATTTATTCATAAACTCCTATAACTACCTGTGCTAACTACTAACTACTCATGTACATTGATAATTATAACTACCTTTAAATACTAACAAGATAACCCTAAACACCCCTTTAATAACCCTAAGACATAAGGTCCTAACATATTGATCTTATATAAACTCAAAACACTTGAGAAACAATACAAACTTTTCAAATATTTAAATTGGCCATTTAGGTGGGAAAATGCCTAATGGGTCCAAATTCAAATTTGAACAATACCTATCATCAAAATTTGATTCCTATCAACTAATAAATATCTTAACAACCTGATAAGACTCAAAACATGAAATTAGATAAGTACTTACAAAGGGGGTAGTGATTCCCTTACATTATACTACTGAGGAATAAATGAAAACTTTCACTAAAATTTATACATGCTTGATATTTGATGTTCTTTGCATCATATATTGTATAATTGAATATCCCATTGGATCCTAAGGTCTAGTTGAGACACGTGTAAATTTGTGGTGTTTGCCAAGAGTGGCTCCTCCTTATTTCTTCTTTCTCTTTCTCTTTCTCTTTCTTTTGAGGTCATTCTTTTGCATATTAATCTTCAACTCAATCATATTTAGCACTTGATTCTTGTCATGTAACCAATCTACACATGAAACACATAAGTTAATGAAAATAATCTCCTATGTATCTTTTTGGTAACCAATCTTTTCCTCATGTTTACTTCTCTTGTTCATGTTTAGTTTTGCTACTTATTATGTTGTTGCTTGTTTCCCATTCTCTCTTTCAAACCTCTTAACCTATATAATATATTTATCCTCTTCTTGTTTTTTTACCTAATCAATTAATTCCCTTTATGTACCATTTGAAAACTCTCTCAAAACCAGGTATCTACATGCTTAATATCAAATATAACTAACTTTCTAACTTCTCCAATGGTCACTAGTAACCAAGTTGGGATCTTGAAAGACATTCAAGGGTTTATATTATGTACAAGTGAATATCCTGATCCAAGTTTATACATATAATAGCCACAATAATTCACATCAAACGTTACACTTGAAGTTTCCTTCCAATGATTTTACAACTCCTAATTTGGACAAAAATATTCAAAAATTCAAAACTCACTAGTTTTGGTAGGAAATGCCTTATGGACTAAAATTCAAATTTTACAGAAGTGTAAACCTCATAACTAATACAAAAAACTCCTAAATTACTTGTATAAATATGAAAAATAAAATTTAAGTCCTTTTAGATATGCCCTTACATCACTTATTGTCTCTAATCACTCATTCCTCATCCCTCATCTCCCTTAATCACTCCCTCATTAATCCTCACCATCACTCATCATCCCTAATCATTCCCTCATCCTCTATAATCACTCCTTCATCAACCCTCACCATCCATAATCATCACTATTGACTACCTCATCATCTCTACTCAATTCCTCCTCATCCATCTTCATTCTTAATCACTCCATCAATTACCTTGATGATGGTATTTTTTTAGGGTTCAGTAATGTTAGGAGCTACAAGTAGAGAGTTGAGAGCTAGCATAAAATATAAGACATAGTGATCAAAATGATGTGGAGGTAAATTTAAAACATAAGTATTTAACACTTATGAAAAAATATGGGCCTATTAAAAATGATGTAATTCAAAATTGAAAATCCACCAAAAAAAGAGAAGCAAGTAAAACCACCATAACACCAAAAATGGGTACTAAATATATAAGGATCATCAAACTATCTGATTTGTTGAAACTAATCAACTGATTTCCATATGAGGACATTTTATGATATGACTAATTACATTGAAGGCCTTCTATTTGTATGTGTATTGATTGAGTCATCATAGAAAAGAGTGGAAAATAATTTTTAATTGATTAGAACAAGTAGTCCAAGATTAGAAAGTGATGCTTAATTCACAACTTTAATATTCAATCCAATGAAGAGTGTCACACAATGATCTCTCTACTTGCACATCTCAAGAAGTGGGTACAAGTTATATATCACTATAAAAAGGTAAGTAGATAATATAATATGAACCTAATGATATGGTTGGTACTAAAAATATCTCTACTTCCCCCAACAAAAAATTCTATGAATTAAACATATTATTTCATTAATAAAAAGAGATAAATGGTGAGCCAATACACTTCATCATTTCTAGTGGAAGTCAGAAGAATTTAATTTCTCTTAAATAATATTTTCAAAAATTGAAATTGAAATGTATACATCATCCATAACCATACACTAGTGTATGGTCTAGTGTAGGCCTTGAGAAATGGATCAGCTAGTAGTGTCACTTGTACAAAATCAAACTTTTTAAAGATATAATCCTTTGTGTCATGTCACCATTAGAGGTGTGTGATTTTTTTACATGTGGTCAACCATATATTTACCATTGACATGCAGTATATGAGGTAAATCCTTGACATGTTGTGATAGATTGTCATGATTTTAAATACCATATATCATAGTTAGTTGATAAACTTTATAATCATTAATGCTAGAAAGTGCAAGAATATTTCCAATTATAGTAATAATAATACTCTTAATGGTAAGAATTAAATGTAATGGCATCCTTATATCACCTTATCATAGTTTAGTTTATCCAAAAATAACAAAGATAAATAATTGAACCGTAAACTAGATGAATACAAGGATATCTTTATGTCACCTAAATAAGTTCCTACATATTGTAAACTAAATAATACTATTGATTTGATCCCCTAAATACCTTACCTCAAACCTTTTTATACAACATATCCTATATAGAGAGTGAGTAGATCAAGTGGTAGATCCATAAAATTATGGATAATGGACACATAATGCCCAAATCATTACCTTGTAGAAGCCCAATTGTGTTTGTGCCAAAGTTGTGAATCAATTAAAAAAATCATAAAAAGATTAAAGTGAAGAAATATTATCCTCATTTAAATATTGAGTCATTTTTATTCCATATTCATGGTGTAGAATTCTTTTCCAAAATTGATCTTAAGTTTGGGTATCATCATATTCTTGTTAAACCTCTAGACATTTAGAATATAGTTTTAAAAACAAAGGAAGGATTTATTGACTAGTTGGTTATGCCTTTTAGGTTAACTCATATAAAAAATTCATTAATTTCAAGATGTTGAATGAAATCCTTAGGCCATTTACCTATGTTATTTTTTTTAATCTACCTTGATGAAATCTTAGTCTTTAGAAAACATGGGATGAACATCTACACCATGTTCAACTAGTGTTTCACATTTTGAAGAAACATATTTTTGTGATAACATGAATAAATGTTCATTTTTCATGTAAGAGATAAAATATTTGGAACACATTACACACATAAGGAGTGAATTTGTGAACCTAACCAAGATTCAAGTCATATAAGAATGAGAAACACTAAATAAATTTACATTTGATTCAAATCTTCTTAGAATTAGAAAATTATATAAGAGATTTATGTTTAATTTTTATCTTTTGAACCAAACTACCAAAGGTCAAACCAAATAAAGTTTCATTTAGTCAGTTGTATAAAAAATATAATTATATGAAGTAAAATTTATACTCTATTTTATGTTAGTACTTATGTTACTTGACTATAAACTTGGAAGATCACCCAATTCATTCAGTAATAAAATTAACAATCACAAATGGGTATTGACAACACAATTCCTAAAATAAAATTAATTTATATTATGTTAGATTCAAAAACATATGATTGGAATCAAATATATCTTTAGAGTATATACTTACACCAGATTATAAGGGAGTGATTAGGGATGGTGAGGGTCAATGATGGAGTGATAAGGGATGGTGAGGGTAAATGAGGGAGTGATTAGTGATGATGATGGATGAAGAAATATTTATTAAGGATTATGAGTGATGAGGAGAGAGTGATTAGGGATGATAAGGGATGGTGATGATCAATAAAGGAGTGATTAGTGATGATAAGATCAAGTGATTAGATATTATGAGAGATAATGAAGGTCAATGAAGGAGTGATTAAGTATGAGGAGGGAATGAATAGGGATGAGGAATAGATTAGGTATGATGAGGGATGAGGAAGGAGTGATTAAGGATGATGAAGGATGTGGATGGAGTGATTAGGAATGATGAAGGATAGTGAGAGTCAATGGAGGAGTGATTATGGATGATAAGGGAGTGATTAAAGATGACTAGGGATAGTGAGGGTTAATAAGGGAGCGATTAGGGATAATTAGGAATGATGAGAGAATAATTAGGGGTAATAAAGGATGAGTAAGAGGTGATCAAGGATGAGGGAGGGATAATAAATAATTAAAATTAACATAAAGTGGTCATTTTATGTTTGTAGGTTATCAATGTGACCTATTGTACCCCAATCACAACACTTTGCATCAATTTCAAGGTGAGTTGTTAGAAAAATTCCATTTTGACAAACCTAAGACTCCTAGAAATGTTAGTAATTAATCTAAAAGGCACAAAAACCTAAAAAATCACTATACATTTACCAGAAATGGATATCACTTGAAAAATTTATGTCTTAAAATCCCTATGTTTAATACTTAGACCTTGAAAATGCCTAAGTACTAACTTGATTGGATTTTGAAAAACTATTTTCCACATCGTAAGGCATGTAGCTATGAGACCAAATCTATCAGATGCTAAGTGACCCTAATTTATTATATTTAATAAAATAAATTTAAAAATATTTAGTGATTATATAATTTTTCATTTGAGTTTCAAATCTTTTTAATGTTTAAATTACACATTGTATACCCTATGCTTTTACAAACTATGCCTTAAAATCTGAGTGAAGGTTGGAGTCTTGTGGAAGAGGAGATTATATTTGGTGGGATTTTGGAATTTATTATAAATTATTAAATTTAAATAACAATTCCTTAATATTCTTTAAACATTGTATGTTATTATTCTGCTAACGACATTCTGTGTTGAATAACACAACCATATCTTGTCTGAGCAAAACTTCTGAGTATACATCTATGTGAGAAGGTATATGCATGTATTGGAGTGAAAATTCAAATGTATGTGTTGGTTATTTTATTCTAATATGATCATTAATCTTATATTATTTCAAATATCTTTCATATTTTTGCATGAGCAAAAATAAAACTAACACAATCCTGCAATCATCAAGAAACTTAACACAGTCAAAGTGGTATCTCATGGAAATTAGAAAATTGAGTGTTATAAATGGAAATAATTGATTTTTTAAAGTGTGTAAACATTTTGAAATTTATTTTAAACCTTCATGTTAATTTATAACCCTTTTTTTAATGAATTAAAATAAATAACCTCTTCTCAGATTACTGTAGACCTATGACTGAGTACACAATTTATTCAAATTTGGTTAAGTCAATCTACTATAGATTAAAAATGGACATATAACACTTAAAAAACGTGAATAGGGTAAAATTAGACCTAAGTTAATAGTAAAATTCATTGTAAACACCTTTGGAATATTGAAATATCATTTTAACCCTTATTGAGTCTATAAAACTAGTCTAAACCTTATATTAGGGTTTTTACATTCAAAGTGAGTTTTTAGGAGTTGTAACCATAAATGATTCATTAAAATTGGTGAAATTTTTTATTTAAACATAAAAAAATATAATATAGTGTTTTTAAGTTGTTTAATTATGGATAAGTATGGATGGGGGAGGACTATGTGGTAGACAGGGTCAAAGGAAACCTAAAGACTTAATCTAAGAGTAGAAAGAGCCAAAATAAGTTATCAAAAATTTGAATCAAACCCTGGAACTTTTTAAAGATATGGGATACATTAGAGGGTATCCATACATGATTTTTATTTGATTATTTGAGTTTTTACATGATAATACCAAGTAAATTAACCTAAAAAAGGCTACAAGAAGAGTTTATGATAGAGTAAGATGTAGTGTATGATATAAGGTTTATGTTGAAAAGTTAAGTAGGGTTGAGAAGTAGTTATAAATAACTAAAAGTATTGAAAGGAATTTTTTCATATCCCTATTAAATCCTAAGGAAATAGAGAAAATATTTGATCCAAGTTGTTATAAAGCATAAAGATTAGTAAGGGGGATAGTCTCAAAGTAAGAGAGATTGAATACATTGAGAAAGGAGAATAAAATATAGAGTTTAGTGAGACCATAAAAATCATGGAGGAAAATAAATGAAATGAATAAAATGTAAATGCAAGTTTTAAATGTATGTAGGGTCCAAAGATAGATATCAAGAAATAAAAGACAAAGTGAAAGCTAGGTGGATATTGATAGAGAGCTTGGACAAGTAGAGTATGTAATAGGGCTTTTCATCATGAGGGAAGGTGAGGGGAAATGAGGGAGTGATTAGGGATGATGAAAGAGTGATTAAAAATGATGAGGAATGGTGAGGATTAATAAGGGAGTGATTAGGGATGGTGAGGGATGAGTAAGGAGATATTATGAATAATGAAGCAGTGATTAGGGATGGTGAAAGCCAATGAGGGAGTGATTAGGGACAATGAGGGATGGTGAGATATAATGAGGGAGTGATTAGGGACAATGAGGTGGTCATTAAAGATGATGAGGGATGGTGAGTTTCAATGAGGGAGTGATGAGGGATGATAAAGGATGAAGAGTGAGTGATTAGGGATGATGAGGCATAGTGAAGGTCAATGAGGAGTAATCAAGGATCATGATGGAGTGATTAGAGATGACTAGGGATAGTGAAGGTCAATGACGAAGTGATTAGGGATAATTAATAATGATGATAAAGTGATCAGGGGTGATGAAGAATGAGTAAGAAGTGATCAAGGATGAGGGAGGGATGATGAACAAGTGAAATTAACATAAAGTGGTTATTTGATGTGTGTAGATCATCAATGTGACCTATGCTACCCCAATCACACTACTTTACATCAATTTAAAAGTGAGTGATCTACAAATTTTTTGACAAACCTAAGACTCTTAAAAATTCCAATAATTAGTCTAGAAGGCATAAAAACCTAAAAAATGACTATATATTTACCAAAAATTGATATAAAGTGTAAAATTTATATATTAAAATCCCTAGGTTTAATACTTTGACCTTGAAAATGCCTAAGTACTATCCTGACTAGATTTTGAAAAACTATTTTCCACATCATAAGGCATGTAGTTTTGAGACCAACTCTATTAGATGTTGAGTGATCCTAATTTATTATATTTATTAAAATAAATTTAAAGTATAAGTTCACAAATGTAAACCTATACTTAACATTTATTTTAGTAAATATAGATATCAAGAAATAAAAGACAAAGTGAAAGCTAGGTGGATATTGATAGAGAGCTTAGACAAGTAGAGTATGTAATAGGGCTTTGCATCATGAAGGAAGGTGAGGGGAAATGAGGGAGTGATTAGGGATGATGAAAGAGTGATTAAAAATGATGAGGAATGGTGAGGGTTAATAAGGGAGTGATTAGGGATGGTGAGGGATGAGTAAGGAGAGATTATGAATAATGAATCAGTGATTAGGGATGGTGAAAGCCAATGAGGGAGTGATTAGGGACAATGAGGGATGGTGAGATATAATGAAGGAGTGATTAGGGACAATGAGGTAGTCATTAAAGATGATGAGGGATGGTGAGTTTCAATGAGGGAGTGATGAGGGATGATAAAGGATGAAGAGTGAGTGATTAGGGATGATGAGGCATAGTGAAGGCCAATGAGGGAGTAATCAAGGATCATGAGGGAGTGATTAGAGATGATTAGGGATAGTGAAGGTCAATGAAGGAGTGATTATGGATAATTAATAATGATGATAGAGTGATTAGGGGTGATGAGGAATGAGCAAGAAGTGATCAAGGATGAGGGAGGGATGATGAACAAGTGAAATTAACATAAAGTGGTTATTTTATGTGTGTAGATCATCAATGTGACCTATGTTACCCCAATCACACTACTTTACATCAATTCAAAAGTGAGTGATCTACAAAAATTTGACAAACCTAAGACTATTAAAAATTCCAATAATTAGTCTAGAAGGCATAAAAACCTAAAAAATGACTATATATTTACCAAAATTGATATAAAGTGTTAAATTTATATATTAAAATCCCTAGATTTTTATACTTAGACCTTGAAAATGCCTAAGTACTATCCTGACTAGATTTTGAAAAACTATTTTCCACATCATAAGGTATGTAGTTGTGAGACCAAATCTATTAGATGTTGAGTGATCCTAATTTACTATATTTACTAAAATAAATTTAAAGTATAAGTTTACAAATGTAAACTTATACATAACATTTAGAGTAGTAAATATAATCTTATGGCCAAAATTACTTTCATGTGCAACTCCCACATGATTTTGGAGATGGTTTTGGTTTTATTAAATAACAACATGTATGTGTTATATAGTGTGTACACATTTTATAATATGTTATATAATGCATATGCATTATTTGAATTTACAATAACATGTACACGTTATTGTTTTAACAATAACATGATTGCATTAATTTAATAATATGATCACATTATTTATTAACATGATCGCATTACCTAAAATGTCCATGGAATTGTCCCCTAACTCTGTACACTTACCCAGTTCATTGTTATGATATGATTATTTATAAATATGATGTGGTAATATATATATATATATATATATATATATATATATATATATATATATATATATATATATATATATATATTACCTATAAATTAGTTATGATTACATAATTATTTTTAAAATAATGCAATAAAATTTATATATTACCCATAAAATTAGTTATGATTATATGTTTATTATCTATTTATTTATTATGATGTTGTGACATTTTTTATGATAATTTATTTTTACAATTTCGTTTTTGTGATTAATACTAAATATGATGTGGTAATATCATTATTTATTAATTAATTATGATGTAATATAATACAACCAGTCAAGTGGAAACAAATTTCACACTAAAATAAATGAGGGAAGTCGTACAATAAATACAATGAGAAAAGAAGTAATATTTAAAACATTAAATGTAAAAATCTTGTATTTTATCTACACAATATAAAATGATAGTTCAATTTACCTC
Organism: Torreya grandis; assembly: GCA_037957365.1. Lineage (NCBI taxonomy): Eukaryota > Viridiplantae > Streptophyta > Pinopsida > Cupressales > Taxaceae > Torreya > Torreya grandis. The sequence goes on from JARHVA010003214.1 coordinate 1,457,896, forward strand.
ATTTTTTATTCTTTTTTAATTTTTATTTCCCTTGCTCTACTCTACATTTTTTTTTTCTTTCTTGGTTTGATTTTTTTTATATTTATATGTTTTTTTATATTTTAAGACATTATGTTAGTTGTTTTATTTTTTTATTAAATCATGTCAACTTTGAAATAATTAAATTGTTTTATTTTTTAATTTTATGTTTTCAATTTTAAATAATTAAATGCTAACATTATCATGCCATTACAACTCCCAACCTCCCCCTGGATGCCACTATAGGAACATATATAAAATTAATTATAGTAAAAATATGTATTTTTTTAATGTTTCCTTCTTATATATATATAATATTAGTAATAAGGAAACATTAAACAAAATACACATTTTCATTATAATCATGTTGATGCACTTATTATGCTCCATGTGTCACTAGTGAACAAGGGGAAAGTAAGAAACTCAATTTCAAGTCCTAAAAAACTTGGAGATTTAGTTATTTATACAACTACTACTAGAAAGAACATAAATAACAAAGATATGATAATCACATTTGAAAGTCTGCATGTAGACCCTACTGTAGGGACAATAGGTGTTATGCAATGACACTTTTCTTGCTAATCTTTATAAAAGTTTTTCAATCTTTGCCAACTATTGCCCAAAATAAAAACAAACAATGGGTATTTATAGCATGAAATAAGATAAGGTGATTAATGGGTAAATCCAAGAGTAAGTAGGGTAAGGCATAAAATAAGATTTACTTAAGATGATTAAAGATACCAATTCTTCTAACTTCTAAGGCAAAAACACATAAAACTAGCATTTACCAACTATAGTGTAATACTCAAAGCCAAATAAATGTAGTTGAAGCTTTAGAGGAAAGGAAATGCATATATCTAAAAACATACTTTTCATAAAAAAATTCTCACTCACAATAAATTGCATAGCACATTTAGTTGTAAATGAGAAAAAAATAAAGTATACTAACAGATTAGTCAACTTAGTGTTAAACTCAAGCTAATAGATATATATGTGGAATGTAATTACCAAATTAGTTTGTATAAAATAAAATATTAATCATCAAAAGCATGAGGAATAACGAATATTGAAATAAACAATTAAGAACTTCAGACAAACTTACAAAATCTATCTCTTTTGTATTAATTCTTTCAATAACTATTTCTGATTATAAATCATGGAGACATCTCTATTTATAGGCTTCAAAATTCCTAAGACAATTTTGATTGGACCCAAAAAGGTGCCTAGATATATACAAGTGTCATAAAATGCCACATTACAATAGATTATTCTAAATTCAAATTTACAAAACTTATCAAAATATTCTTTAGGCCTTAGAGGTGGTTGTTGGCTAGCTTGATTTTATTTTTATTATCTTTGCTTGTTCTTCACATCTTCTTTTGTCTAAACCTTTTCACAAGCCAAGTAATCTTGGTCTATCTAATTGAATTTCAAGATCATAGGCTGAAATAAATTTGGTATCTCTTGGATGAGCCTACCATGCTTTATGAGTACTGGCCTTAGTGCCTCCTTAATTACACTTTCACTAGCCTCTGATTCTTAAATTGTAAAATCCCTATTATCTCGATATCACTCTTATCACTAGATATGTCCTATTGGAATTTATCCAAAAATACATTAATTTGGGCTCTAAACTCTTGATCATCCATGAAGGAGTCATAAGGCTTGGTCACTGTGGTGACCATATCATCCTTCATTCTTTAGCAACAAGGCTATCTTAAACTCAATTTTATCCAAGGTTATATTTTCATGCTTGAATTGATCAATCCACCTCTTCAAAATCATCTTCCTATTCATGAGTATGGTTTGTGATAGAATAATGTCCTCAAGTAGTAAAAACTTGAGGTCAGGGAATTTATTATTTTTTGTAACTCTAGTCAAATTTGCCAACTTGGAATCATAAAGTGCAAGTTTTTGGTCAAGCTTCATGACCACCTTGGATTGCATGATCCCATATTCTTGTCTCTTATTCATGAATTTATAAAGGCTAAAAAAATTACTAGTATCACACTAGTATCAAATATTTTGAGGTCATCATATGACTAGACAATGACATCGTTAAACTTGGTTAATAGGGTAACAACTTCCCTCAGCTCTTTATTAATGCAAACTAAACCAATGTTTACATTTTATTCATTCTTGAGACTTGCCAGGTTGACTTAATTATAATATTTTCCACTCACATTGGGTTATTTATCTTTATTTATTTATTTGTCTAGATCAAACATCCTCTCCAATGAGATCATGCCTTTGGGTATCTAGTTGTCTTTAAGGTGGATCACTCCATATTCCTTGTCTTTTGGAATTTATATAGAATTTTCATCCTATTCATCTACAATGGAGGATTAAAACACACCAACATTACATAAGAAGTCAATTATCTATTTATAATCATCAAAAACTTGAAAGTGATTGATTTTATCTATAATAAAGGGGCATGAAATTATCTCCATAGTGAATTCTTGAAAGTTCAAATTTTTTAGAGGCACCAATTTTGTTGCTTCTAAAGCTATAACATACACTAACTAGTTCTACGCCCTAGGCAAAGAAGAAATATTGAGTGAATCAAAGTACTTAATTAGATTCCAAGCTCTAAATTTATAATTTATTACTCAATAAAGATTACATTGATATCTACTTATAATCTCATTAATAACTAATTTAGAATCACCATAGACTATCAATTCTTTAAACCTATGTTTAATTACAAATTCAAGTCCTAAAATGAGAGCTTCATATTGTGATAAATTGTTAGTGCAAGAGAACTATAATCTATAGGAGGATAGATATTGTTTTCCCTTAGGATTTTTTAAAATAATCCCAACACCATAACCTTATTTCACTCATGCACCATCAAAGTGTAGTGTGCAAGGACCTTTGTTCTCTTCTCTCATGCTATCATCTACAACAATGTTAGTGGTTTCCAAAGTATAAAAACCTAAGTCATAATATTGGTAGTTTACCTTTACATTCTTGGCATTATATTCAATAATCATGTATTTCATTTTGGGCTCTCAATCAATCTTGGTTTGATTAAGAATCCCACACCAAGGAAACCACATATGAGAACAATCAGTGGACATGTATCCATTCAAGTATTTAGACAAGTCATGTCTTAATAATAATCCATATGATTTAGGTATATCAATGACTTTAATGTTGATGAATATTTATATTTGAGGCTCATCAGTAAGCTTCATATAGATATTCAACAACTCACCTACCACCTTTACTCATGACTTGTCCAACTGCACCACCACTTTTTAAAATTTGACTAGATTTAACCCCAAATTTTCACAAATTCCTAGAGGCATAATGTCAGATAAATCACTATAATCAAGAAATAAATTATGAAGGTTTTTACCAAATATCCTTAAAATTAATAAGGTAGAAATTCATGTTTACTCTTATACATTACTACATTTGCATGAGACTATTTAGCCTTGCTAGAGCTAGGCCTTTCATTTAATGATTTTAACAATAAATCATGTTATTTAGTGATTTGAGTGAGCTCATGAAAATTTATGTTTTCCTTGATATTTTTCATGTCTTAAATGATGTTAAATCCACTTTTTGTTGTTGTGCATGGATCTTTCATTGTTGGTTGACTCTCTTTACCTTTAGGGTGTGGGGGATTATTATCCATCTTGCCATCAAGAGGTGTGTCTTGTTTATAAGGTGGGGTGGAAGATATTAGAGGTGGGTTATAAAAATTACTCCTCAAATCATAATTGATCATTTGGTACTATTAAAAATATGTATTTATTTGACATTGTCTTCAAGCTCAATCTTATCTTGACTAGGAAAGTCATAAGTTTCAATAATGAAGATAGTTTCTAGGGCTCTAGAGGCATCATTAGTGTTATCAAAGATCTTAAGACACGACTGAAAATGGAGAGGATATGAATTAAGTTTGGCCAATGTTATAGTTTTAAATACTAAGCTACTAGACCAATAACACTTCACATATGGCAATGTAGTCAATATGATAACTATGTAGGAAAGATATTCATGTGATTTTAATAGGAATGTGGGTGAAAGCGATTCAAAATAAAAACTTTTGAATGAGTTTTTTTGGATCTAAAATTAGGCCAAGAAGGGACTTTTTCTAAAAAGAGTTGGGATCTTACATGAGGGAGTTTTTTTGAGTTCAACTAGGAGTTTAACTTTGGAGGAGCTCAAAAATGACTAAAAATAGAAGAATGAGTGAGTTGGAGCTGATTGGGGATAAACATAAGGTGATAAAATTAAGTATTATTTTGATCATAGGGATTCATGTCAAATCACTCTATCTAGATATTAATGGCCTAAAATGTATGACAAAACACAATATACCCTAACTCCCCATGTCTAGTTATATAATGCACTTGGTTCCAGTTAGGCAAGGCTATCTCATAAATGTTGATCTCAAGTAGTTTGCTCAAAAGGGGATCACTATTATTATTAAAAATATTGAAATGTCTATTATATATTTGGTAATTATAATTTATTTTTTAACTCTTAGTAGTGTTTATTACTTGTTTCTTGAGATCCAAGAAATCATTAGTGAGTTTTTGAACAATTCTTTGTATTGATTCTAACTCTCCCTTAGGAGATTCTGAGTTCTTGTTCTAGTTTGCAACATGGAAATTATTGATTTTTACAAGCACCATTTTTTGGATAAAGTTATTCCAGGGATGGGATCCAACATTTACTTGTTAGAAGAATCCTAGCTACTAGTTAGATGCAATGTGGCTCAAGGGTAACTAGTTGATTATTGGTAGCTAGTTTAATGTAGGGTGATTTTAATTGATATTGGGTATGATATTTAGAGAAAGAATAGTTAGGTTTAAATTTGGTATAGAAAAGGATGGATGCCCCTACTGGTGTATTTGCTTGTCAATATGAATTGCATTAGTTTAGGTTAAAGATAATGTGTCAATATTCAAGGCTCTTCTTAAGAAGAAAACTATCATTGGCTCTAAGACATTATTATATATTTCTAAGGATAAATAATCTACATGTTTATATGGTGGGGATGTCAAGGTCTGCATAATTTAGATTTTAACATTGAATGTTATGTTGGTTCTTTTATGTCCCCTTTTAGGGTGGTAAACTATTGGTACACAACTCTTGGGATAACTACCCTACCAAATTGGGAAATAAATGTGTCATTGAATTTATTCCATCCCATGATGGAATATTTGGGTAAATTAAGGACCCAATCATAAGTGGTATCTAATAATGTGAGAGGAAAGAGATGATAGACCATTTCCTCATGGATCATGTTAAGTAATCTCAAAGATGATTTAAAGGACTTGATATGTTCTTCAATCATTACTCTATCAGTGGGGGTAAAGAGGGGAAAATACTTCTTTATATTTCTTGGTAAATCATGTATAGGTCAGAGGACATTGATGGATGAACCAACCAACCATGCCATAACTAGCATAAGGGGTTGTATATTTTGGATAGGTGGGGAGTTTTCTTGGGTCTTGGACTTCCTACATCTACCTTTGTTTTCTCTATCCTTTTTATGGGGTTCTAAGGATGTCAAAGGGATCCTAGGATAAAATTAGGGTTTGGTTCTAATCCTAGGTAACTCCAAGATGTATAATAGGTACTAAGAGTAAAGGAACTTCAAAGATGGCCTTACAAGTGATAAATATCACAAAGATCAATTAATATTTATAGAGAAGTTTTAGATCAAGTATCTTTACCTTGATATTTGAGGATATAGTCCTAGAAAGATCAAATTATCAACACATGCACACATATTGTTAGTCTTACACATTAATCTACATAGATTAGTGTTAAACCAACAATCCAAAGAGTTTATATGCCTTATTTAACATCATGAGAGTATTTAAACACTTTAAAACACATTTTAACATAAATATATGGAAAGTTTCACTTAATCCCAAATGAAATTGAGCACATATGATCTTAATCTTTTAGATTTGGTACAAATAAGGTCCCAATAGTTAATATGTGCACAAATTCTTACAAATATTTAGATTCTTCACCATTTTTTTTCAAAAATGAACACTAATTTTGATGAAACCTTTCAAAGAATGGAAATATTCATATAAATAAGGTAGATCCTTAATACACTACAATTATAGAAATATGTATGAAATTAATTGCATAAGGCCCTCCTTCTAACACCAAATTTTCCCTTCTTATTGATGTAATTATTGTGCCCCTTGTGCCACTAAGGAACAAGGGGAAATTAAGAAACTCAATTTTAAATCCTAAAATACTTTGGTCTTAATTTGGTTATAAAAATACTACTAGAAATACCATAAATATCAGATATATGGTCACCACTTTTGAAAGTCTACAAGTAGACCCTACTGTAAGGATAGTAGGTGTTATGCAGTGACACTTTTCTTGCTAATATTTGTGAATTTATTTTAATATTTTCAAATTATTACCTAAAATAAAAACAAACAATGGATATTTATAGCATAAACTAATCTAAGGTGATTCATGGGTAGATCCAAGAGTAAGTAGGGTAAGGCAGAAAAGAAGATTTCTTTAAGATGATAAAATATACCAATTGTGCTAACTTCTAAGGTAAAAACACATAAAACTAGAATTTAACAACTATAGTTCAATGCTCAAAGATAAATAAATGTAGTTGAATATTAATAGGAAAGGAAATGCATATTTATAATTACATATTTTGCATAAAAAATTACTCACTCATAATAAATTACATAGTGCATTTAGTTGTAAATGAGAAGAAAATAGAGCAAGTATATTAATAGATTAGTCAACATATTGTTAAAATCAAGTTAAAATATTAATATATGGAATATAATTACAAAATTAGATTATATAAAAGAAACTATTAGTCATTTAAAACATGAAGAACAAAAACTATAGAGATAAACAATTAATTACTTCAAACAAACTTGCAAACCATTTGGCTCTTTTGTATTAATTCTTACAATAATTATTTCTAATTAAAAATGAGGGAAACATCCCTATTTATAGGATTCAAAATGCCTAATAAAAGTTTGATTGGGCCCACAAATTCACCTAGATATAGAGAAGTGGCATAAAATTCCACATTACAATAAAATATTCTAAATTCAAATTTACAAAACTTATCAAGATATCCCTAAGGCCCTGTAAGTGGTTATTAGCTAGCTTTTTGTTGTTGTTGTTGTTGTTATTATCCCTACTTCTCCACCTCTTATTTTATCTAAGCCTTTGAACAAGATAATTAATCTTGGTCTATCTAAGTGAAGTATAAAATCATATTTCAAAACAAATTTGGTATCTCATGTATGAGCTTACCATACTCTGTGACTACTAGCCTCAGTGCCTCCTCAATTGCATCCACTTTCTTTAACCTCTGATTATAAAATGATATAATGCCCATTACCTCAATATAAGTCTGTAATTTTTTTACATCATGTTATAATTTTAACATAAATACCTTCATTTATATTTGAACTCTTGATCATCCATGAAGGAGCCATTAAGCTTGGTCATCCTAGTGATCATGGCATATTTCAACAACAAGGCCATCTTAAACTCAATTTTATCCAAGGATGTATTTACATCCTTGACTTGATCAAACCATCTCTTCAAAATCCTCCTATTCATGAGAATGTTCTATGTAGGAATAATGTCTTCAATTGGTAGAACCTTGAGGTCAAGGAATTTATTACTTATTATAGCTCTAGCCAATTTTACCAACTTGGCATCATAAGTTGAAGTTTTTGGTCAAGATTAATGACCACATTGGATTGCATGATACTATCTTCCTATATTTTCTTCATGAATTTATGAAGGTTGAAAACATAAATAAAAACATTTATTATTGAGATTATAGTGCCATCTGGCACTGTTGGCAATGATTACTCCTTTAGCCTTTTCAATTATTATTTCATCCCCTTTATCAAAGATATAGTAGATTATACCTAGGATTTAACCAAGGACATAAGTTCCTCTACATATTATTCCACCTCTCTAGGGATGGATTTCCACTTCTTTATTAGAGTGAAGAGGGACTCTTTACTCTCATGGACCATAATTGAGCTTAAATGTGGTTACTCAACTTATCTTCTGACCACCTCTTCATAGTTCTCATGGTTGCATCAAATCACATGCCAAGTTGAGGAGATGAGAGGATTAATTATGGAATTTAATACATTTTTTATTGTATGATATCCCTAACCTATTTTGGGATAATATTAGATGTTGGTTGTGTGGGATGTAGATACAATGGAGGTACCTAGGTTGATGAAGAAGTCAAGGATGTGGTAAGGATGAAAAAGTTTGTTGGGTATAATTACCCAAGTGTATATATTAAATAATTAGGAGGGCCCATGTCAAGAATTAATGAAGGCAACTTTGAAATAACACTCACCTTAGTATATATGGTTAAATTAAGTGGCTTATAGAAGGTGAATTGATTTGAAATAGGTTTCAATGGATATATAGGTGTAAGGGAGCCAAGGGTAAGTGATGCACTAATAGTGGTTTTATATGAGGAATTCATGTGTGTAGTATCATGAGAAATGAAAATGGGGGAATGTGAATCCAAATGAGGCACTAGCTTGGCTCATACTAGTGTCAGCTAAGGAGTGAGTGGTGGTGGTAGCTGTAGTGGAAGATGATGAATCCAATGGAGAAGCAGTGGTAAGGGGGTAAACATGGAAGAAGAATAAAAATAAAAAGCAAAAGAAGATGAAACATAAGGCAATGATGTATTATTTATAGTGGTATTTTGGGGAGCTAATGGAGGAGGCACTACTCCCCTCATGGTAATTCTGGGAGACTTCTTTATCTAGTAATTTTTTTTTAATATTCCTCTAAGCTAATGTTTGAAATTATTCCATCAAGATCTTGATTCCTTATTTAACTCCTAAAGGTCAATGACATCATGATTGGGTTGATCTAAGCTCTCTAGGGTAGCTCCCATATTAGATGTAGAGATAAATTTATGCTCTTGGTAGAGGTCGTGTTGGTTGCTTGGTCCTCCTAGCTCATAGCTTGGGGGCATGCTTGATCACTTGAAGTGGCCTATAATAGATTCATGTATGGTCTATTCCTAATGAGATGAACATTATCCTCTTAATCTACTTCTTGTCTAACCTCATAATCTACATCGAACATGCTTCCTTGGGCTAATGGTGGTTGAGGCCTTACAATGTCTTCTTTCTTCTTCTTTTTATAAAGCCTCATATCCATCTCAATATTATTTTTGACTATATTTCTAAGGACTACTTCATCATTAGTAACATATTTTTAGATCCATTCATGGAATTCTTCGTAATGCTTATATTCCAATGCCACTTTCTTATTTAACTTGAAAATATGTTTCATAATGATATTGTTTGGGTACCATGCCATAAAATCATCCTTAGGATTAATGTATGAGTCCCTATGCCTTGAAGCCATTATAATGTCCTACCATATTGTAATCTTAGTCTTCCCCAATTTGTAAGGAGGCTTGTGGGGGACTATCTTGTTTTTGATCTTGAAGATGCCACCAACTCCATGGAGTATTTTATAGGCCATATCCTCCTCAACTAGCTTCATCAATACATAACTTAGCAACCTAAAGGGAGCCACCAATACCCTTTCTATCTTGATGACTATGCAATTAGGGTAGATCTATTAGCTTCCTATTTCCTTTAGTGTTTATCTAATCTCCAAGGAAACTCTTAGCATTTCACACTTGGTGATGGATTTGTAAACAATAGGGTAAAAATCCTTTATAATCTCCTTTATGTTTCACTTGAAGTGATGGATATGCATTACAAAGAATTATTAGGGAATAACTTGATCTCATGTAGGAGACCATGAATTGAGGTCTAGTTGGGAAGTTATGTAGATGACATCCAATAGGTAGTTAATCATGTAGAAAGGGGCACCATTTTTGTAGGTATCCTTCATTACATACACTAGATTATTGTTAATGATGTATCTAAGTGAAATAATCTAGTGATCCTCTAATATCATTTTTAGTAGTGGGATGGTTCTTATGTCTACATACTCGATGTGTGCATTACCATATATCCTATTGAGGAGGGTGAAACCAATCTTGACTCCTTTCTTGAAATAATGGATAAATATGTTCCCTAGATCATCTATGAAAATAACCCCAATTGGGTTAGTAACCTATGAATCCAAGATTTTATTTGGTTTATATACCTCATACTATTCAACAATGCTTCTCTAGTTGTAGTCTAGCTATGGCAGAGGTAGGTAATAATATTTATTGAATCTAAGCCCTATGATGAAAGTAATTGGGATCCCTTAGTTTATGTATTTTATAAACCCATCCTCACATCTCATCCTACTAAAGATATCATATAATAGGTTAGAACATAACATGACCTCTAGCATTATTGTGGACTTATGGAGATAAAAATCTTGGATTGTAAGGATGTCTAAAGCCAATTGGATTATTTGAGGCATTATCTTGGCCTCATCAAGATCCCTATCTCATTCAACATTGAATATACTATTGTAATGCATATACCCTAAGTTTATGGCCTCAAGGATGAATTTCATGTCTTTGAACATAAATAAATTTCCATACTAAAATAGAAAGTCATCATTCCCAAATAAAATGCTCTTACCCAGAGTGGAGGGTCCTGCTTGTGCTATTTTTAAAATATTTTGGGTAGAAACTAACATCCTCTTGTATTTATCTACAACTTTAGATCTCTAATAATAGCAGTCTAGGTGCAATATATGGATAAATCAAGCTTTGTTGTACTAAGATAACATAAATAATAGGGAAACAAAATGTGTATAGCTTCAAATGTAAATGTAGATAATTAAAACTGAGTTGATTAGCCTTTTGAATATTACTTTAATTAATGTAAATTTTGATGGCAATTCTGGTTTGTGCCATATTAATGGTGAGCTTGTCACCTTTGCATATCTTTGAACTATTTATTTTGGAATTTAATTGCTTTAAAATTCAAATACAACACTGATTTACCTTTGATTTTCCATCAATTTTCGATTTAAAGATAAATATCACCACCTTTCGATACATAGCATGCCACCTCAAATCTAGCTGGGTGTTCATGGGGCTTGGATGTAACTAAAGTGCTTAGTTAGCTTGAATTATAGAAATGTGGTGTCTTTTGATTACTCATAGCTTTCAAAATGCATCCATGTGTGATGACTCATGTTTACCCTTCCATGTGTCATATTTTAATTTGGTGAGCTCTCAAATAACCTTTAAGTTTTGACTGGTTGTGGGAGTAACATGTTTAATTCTCGTAGGTAATTGGAGCTTTTCCCTTGTCATGTGGATTTTTCATGGGTGATTATGGCTTTGATTTTCTAGGTGTTTCCTTTGGAGGGGAATTTATCCAACTATCATCAACTTGGCATCAATTATGTGGCTCAAATGGAGACATGTATCTCTCTTAGAGGAAATCTTATAGTTCTTAAAATGTATCTTCATAGGAATGGCATATGGCATCATCATACAGGTCTAATGGGGACATGCATCATCATTTAAGGATTTTATAGGTGTTCTAATAGATATTTAAATATAATTAGTGTGGTAATGGCATGTGGCATCATTGTATGGGTCTGAAGGTGACACACCATTTGTAAGGGATTTATTAATTCTTCTACCACTTTTAATTCTCAAGAGGAGCTTTGGATAGTTTTACACCATTGAGCCTTGATCAGATGGATCAAATTATTTTATGTCTTACATGAGAGGTATTACAATCTTTATATGGATTCAACATAGAATTGACATGCATCAATCTTGAATGAACTTGAAGGGAACATGTATCCCTTCAAAAGACTTCTTAGGTCTGGCTAGTTCCCACTGAGACACATGGTGGTATCTTTCAATATTCTTCATTATAGTGGGATACATGTAGGATGTGTGGTATCTCAAATAGATTAGGATTTACCATGGATATTAAGATCATGAAACATAGATTCTGGATTTGAATTCCAATGACTAGTTTTCCCATGAGCTCTCTAGATGACACCATGTGGTTTGTAAGCTTCATATATTTATTTCAAGTTTATTATGGGGTGAGATTAATCCCTAAGGATTAAAAAATATTGATGATGTGAATACATATCATCTTTAGGTTTCAT
>JARHVA010003214.1:1475000-1507500 GCA_037957365.1 Torreya grandis
GGTGGAGATGACAGGTGAGAGGAGATAAAAATATAAATGGATGGGGGTTATTTCTTAGGATTTGGGTGTTTTACCCTGGTAAGTCCTTTTTAGACAATAGGCTGATTATTTTTCTTGGAAAGAATAATGGCTACTAAACTAAAACCCACTAAAATTGTTATCCCCCTTTTTGTATATGAACTGGCAAGGATGGATTGATTTTATTAATTTTTGTCTTGCACATTGGTTTGGGAATGTTCTCAACCTAAGAATATAGGATTATTTAATGGGATGTATATTTAAATTTTATTATATAAAATGCCATAACATGGTAAAACTAAACTTGTTGTTGTGCCTAATTTGACTATGTGTTGAAAAATTATTGAATCCCCTCTTGTAAGGAATGTCTCAAGCTTCTAATGGATACCTTGAAAACTCCTACAATATTTAAATAAATGGATTTGATTTCATTAAAACCTATATTTTATCCTAGAATTTCTAGCTACTAGATTTCTCTAGTTATTAACATGGGTAAATACTGATGGTCTTTGTACCCTATTCCTTGGCTACATACTTACAAAAGTTGATTTATGAATAAATTAGGAGTAAACTTGGGTATTTACTAAACTTTTAGGGAAGATTATGTGATTGTCTTTATAAATAATTATTTTTTAAACTGATCTAAATCAATTTGGGGATTTTAATCCATCATATGGGAAATTTTTTGTTATTTTTGTATACCTATGGTTTGAGATTACCATTATAATATTTAAAATCAAATTAAAATTGATTTGGGTCTCCCAAAATTAAAAAGGGCTTGTTTTATTCTTGTTAACATGTTCCTTTAAGTTGAATTTGGGTGGATTTTTCCTTTGAACTGGTTGGGTTATGTTTCTAACTTTTGGAATAAAGTTTTGTATATTCAATTTAATATGATAAATATGATATATATATATATATATATATATGAAACATGGATTGATTCTTTCCCTTTGCAAAGTATTTATTTTTGATCCTTTGATTAAGTTCAACTTATTAATCATACGAATGTGTTTTTGGGTGAATACTTTTCATGTGTTAATTAAAATGATTAAACATTTTTGTGGCTTGAATGAGAGTTGGTAATTTTATATATTTTTGAGTCATGGGAATTGGACCAAGCCCTATTAGAATTGTCCTTTATAATGAAAGTTTTTATTTTTAATTTAACCCATTTTTAATAGACTACCATTATATGACTCATGTGTCCTAATTTTTAATGTCCAGGGATTATATGATGCCGTGATACCTCATGATGATCCCCTAACCCCCCACCCCTATATCAATTATTGGTTTAAAATCAATTCTTTATTTGTTTACTTGTTGGAATCACTGTTGCCCTTGTGGATTGTGTGGATTGTTGGTTCCATTCTAGATTTTGATCAATTATTATGTTAGATTATTGCCTTGGGAATATTGTATGGCTGTGTTGCCTAATTTTCTTGCTTGGTTGACCTTATTTTAGGACCTTGATTTGTTGGTGTAAAATGGTTGATTTATACATGGTGCTTTTTATCATTGAATTCATGAAGTGTAATCTCATTAGTGATCATTTATTTTATTGGTGTATGTTATTGTGTTTTAATGTCCACTAGATTGAAAGCCAACTTGTTCAAAACTTCCTCCTTGACCATATTTTCTAAAACTGCCATCTAGTTGATGGTTGGGGTGGTTAGGGCCACTGATGGTTGGGATCTAAGGATGATTGGGAGGGTTTATCTAGTGTATTTTCCTATTTATCCATGCTTAGATGATCTTATGATCACATGAAGCAAATTGGTAATAAATTATTTATGTTACGTATTCATTTTTTCTAATTGATAATATGTAATTATTATTTGACTTCATACATAGTATCTTATCATGATTTGATATTGGTTAATTATGTTGATGTTCTAACTTGTGTTGATGGAATACATGAAGAGGAATGTAAGATTAATTAATATGAAGTTGAAATTGTCACTTGATAAAGGTAATTCATATCATAGGATGAGTTGTTTGATGTTTAGTTAGTCCTTTTCATACTAATAAAGATTCCTATTGTTATAAATAACACATAGTTTTTCTTTAATTTAATCATATGATCTTATTAATTAGGCATAGACTTCATGTTGTTATGATTGAGAATAACCTTAGACTTGGTCATTACGGTGTTGGTTCCTTACTTTAGCCATGTAATCTTGCTTATATGGATAAGATTGTTGATGGGAATTATGAGTAAAGTTACTCAAGCATACATATATGTTACTTGACATGGAAGCCTATAGGATTTGTAGTAAAGTAAATTTTTTAAATAATTAATTTTAAGTTTTTAGTTTTAAATAATAAAATGCTAACATTATCATTCCATTACAACTCCCAACCTCCCCTTGGATGCCACTTTAGAAACATATATCAATTTAATTATAGTAAAAATATGTATTTTTTAAGGTTTCCTTATTATATATATATATATATATATATATATATATATATATATATATATATATATATATATATATATATATTAGTAATAAGGAAACATTAAATAGAATACATATTTTCACTATAATCATGTTGATGCACTTATTATGCTCCATGTATCACTAGGGAACAAGGGGAAAGTAAGAAAATCAATTTTATGTCCTAAAAAAATTGGAGATTTAGTTATTTATACAACTACTACTAGAAAAAACATAAACAAAAAATATATGATAATCACTTTTGAAAGTCTGCAAGCAGAACCTACTTTAGCGACAATAGGTGTTATGTAATGACACTTTTCTTACTAATCTTTGAAAATTTGTTTCAATCTTTGCCAACTATTGCCAAAAATAAAAACAAAAAATGGGTATTTATAGCATGAACTACGATAAGGTGATTCATGGGTAAATCCAAGAGTAAGTAGGGTAAGGCATAAAAGAATATTTGCTTAAGATGATTAAAGATACCAATTCTACTAACTTCTAAGGAAAAAACACATAAAACTAGCATTTACCAACTATAGTGTAACGATCAAAGCCAAATAAATGTATTTGAAGCTTCAGAGGAAAGGAAATGCATATATCTAACAACATACTTTGCATAAAAAAATTCTCACTCACAATAAATTACATAGAACATTTAGTTGTAATTGAGAAGAAAACATAGCAAGTATACTAATAGATTAGTCAGCTTAGTGTTAAACTCAAGCTAATAGATGCATATATGGAATGAAATTACAAAATTAGTTTTTATAAAATAAAATATTAATCATCAAAATCATGAAGAATATATTGAAATAAACAATTTAGAACTTTAGACAAACTTGCAAATTCTATCTCTTTTGTATTAATTCTTACAATAGCTATTTTTGATTATAAATTAGGGAGACATCTATATTTATAAGCTTTAAAATTCCTAAAAAAAGTTTTATTGGACCCAAAAGGGTGCCTAGATATATCCAAGTGGAATAAAATGCTACATTACAATAGAATATTCTAAATTCAAATTTACAAAACTTATTAGAATATTTTTTAGGCCTTAAAGGTGATTGTTAGCTAGCTTGCTTTTGTTTTTGTTGTCTTTGGTTGTTCTTCACCTCTTATTTTATCTAAACTTTTAGAAAATACAAGTAATCTTGGTATATATAAGGGAATTACAAGTTCATAGGTTAAAATAAATCTAGTATCTCTTGGATGAGCCTGCCATGCTCTGTGAGTATTAGCCTTAGTGCCTCCTAAATTGCACTTTCACTAGCCTCTGATTGGCAAATGCTAAAATGCCCATTATCTTGATATAACTCTTCTCATTGGATATGTACTATTGGAATTTATCCACAAATACATTAATTTGGGCTCTAAACTCTTGATCATCCATGAAGGATCCATCAGGCTTGGTCACCCTAGTGACCATGGCATCCTTTAGCAACAAGGCTATCTTAAACTCAATTTTATCCAAGATTGTAGTTTCATCTTTGAATTGATCAATCCACATCTTAAAAATAATCTTCCTATTAATGAGGATGGTTTGTGTAGGAATAATTTCCTCAAGTAGTAGAAAATTGCGGTCAGGGAATTTATTACTTTTTGTAACTCTAGTCAAGTTTGCCGACTTGGAATCATAAAGTGCAAGTTTTTGGTCAAGCTTCATGACCACCTTGGATTGCATGATCCCATATTCTTGTCTCTTATTCATGAATTTATAAAGGTTGAAAAAATTATTAGTATCACTCTAGTATCAAATATTTTGAGTTCATCATATGACCAGACAATGACATCCTTAAACTTGGTTAATAGGGTAGCAACTTCACTCAGCTCTTTATTAATACAAACTAAACCAATGTTTACATTTTATTCATTCTTGGGACTTCTTAGGTTGACTTTATTATAATATTTCCCACTCACCTTGGGTTATTTATTTTCATTTCCTTATTTTTTTGGATCAAACATCCTCTCCAATGAGATCATGCCTTTGGGTATCTAGTTCTCTTTGAGATGGATCACTCCATCTTCCTTGTCTTTTGGAATTTCTACAAAATTTTCATCCTATTCATCTATAATGGAGGATTAAAACACACCAACATTACATAATAAGTCAATTATCTATTTATCATCATCAAAAAATTGAAAGTGATTGATTTTATCTAGAATATAGGGGCATGAAATTATCTCCACAGTGAATTCTTTCAAGTTCAAAGTTTTTAGAGGAACCAATTTTGTTGCTTCTGAAGCTATAACATACACTAACCAGTTTTACTCCCTAGGCAAGGAAACAATATTGAGTGAATCAAAGTACTTAATTAGATTCCAAGCTCTAAATTTATACTTTCTTAATCAGTAAACATTACATTGATATCTACTTCTGATTTAATTAATAACTAATTTAGAATCACCATAGACTATCACTTCTTTAAACCTATGTTTAATTACAAATTTAAGTCCTAAAATGAGAGCTTCATATTAAGATAAATTATTAGTGCAAGAGAACTATAATCTATAGGAGGATAGATATTGTTTTCCCTTGGGATTGTTTAGAACAATCCCAACACCATAACCTTATTTCACTCATGTACCATCAAAGTGTAGTGTCCAAGGACCTTTATTCTCTTCTTTCATGCTATCATCTACAACAATGTTAGTGGTTTCCAAAGTATAAGCACCTAAGTCATAAGATTGGTAGTTTACCTTTAAATTCTTAGCATTATATTCAGTAATCATGTATTTCATTTTGGGCTTTTGATCAATTTTGATTTGATTAAGAATCCCACACCAAGGAAACCACATATGAGAACAATTAGTGGAAATTTATCCATTTAAGGATTTAGACAAGTCATGACTTAATAAAAATCCATATGCTTTAGGCATGTTAATAATTTGAATGTTAATTAATTGTTTGATTTGAGGCTTATGAGTAAGCTACATGTGTGTGTGTGTGTGTGTGTGTGTGTGTGTGTACATACACACACACACACACATATACATATATATATATATATTATATATATATATATATATATATATTATATATATATATATATTATATATATATATATATATATATATATATATATGTATATGTGTGTGTGTGTCTATATATATATATTCAACAAATCACCTACCACCTTTAATATTGACTTGTCCAACTGCACCACAACTTTTTAAAATTTGATTAGATTTAACCCTAAATTTTTGCAAATTCATAAAGGTATAATGTTAGATAAAGGACTAGAATGAAGAAATCAATTATGAAGGTTCTTACCAAATATCCTTAAAATTAATAAGGTAGAAATTTATTCTTACTCTTATACATTACTACATTTGCATGAGCCTATTTAGCCTTGTTGGAGCTAGGCTTTTCATTTAATGATTTTAACAACAAATCATGCTATTCAGTGATTAGAGTGAGCTCATGCAATTTAATGTTTTCCTTGATATTATTCATCTCTTCCACGATGTTAAATAAACATTTTGTTGTTGTGAAGGGAGATTCCATTGTTGGTTGACTCTCTTTACCTCTAGGGTGTGGGGTATTATTATCTATCTTGCCATCAGGAGGTGTGTCAAGTTTATTAGGTGGGGTGGAAGTTATCAGAAGTGGGTTCTAAACTTTACTCCTCAAATCATAATTAATCCTTTTGTAATATTTCAAATATGTATTTATTTGACAATATCTTTAGGCTCATTCTCATCTTGACTAGGAAAGTCATAAGTCTCAACCATAAAGATAGTTTCTAAGTTTCTAAAGGCATCATTGGTGTTATCAGAGCTCTTAGTATTGTTTTGATCATTAGGATTCATGTAAAATCACTTTATTTATATCTTAATGGCCTCAAATTAATGACAAAACTTAATATAGTCTAACTCCCAATGTCTAGTTATATTATGCACTTAGTGCCAGTTAGGCAAGGCTATCTCATAATAAAATTTAAAATGCATTTACAAACTATAGTTAAATGCTCAAAGATAAATAAATACAATTTAATCTTAATATAAAATGAAATTAATATTTATAACTACATACTTTGCATAAAAAATTAATCACTCATAATAAATTGCATAACACATTTAGTCATAAATGAGAAGAAAATAAAGCAAGTATACTAATATATTAGTCAACATATTGTTAAAATCAAGCTAGAATATGCATATATAGAATTTAATTACCAAATTAGTTTGTATAAAATAAATTATTAATCATCTAAAGCATGAATAACAAAAAATATAGAAATAAACAATTAAGAACTTCAAACAAACATGCAAATTATTTGGCTTTTTTATATTAATTCTTGAAATAACTATTTTTGATTACAAATGAGGGAAACATCCCTATTTATAGGATTCAAAATTCTTAAGAAAATTTTTAGTGGGCCCATAAAATTCACCTAGATATAGACAAGTGGCATAAGATGCCACATTACAATAAATAATTCTAAATTCAAATTTACAAAACTTATTAAAATATTCCTAAAGCCCTGTAGGTGATTGTTGGCTAGCTTGTTGTTGTTATTATCTATGCTTCTTCTCCATGTCTTATTTCATATAAACCATTTCATAAGATAATTAATCGTGTTCTATCTAAGTGAAGTATAGAATCATAGTTTGAAATAATTTGGGTATCTCCTGTATGAGCCTACCATGCTCTGTAAGTACTAGCCTCAATACCTCCTTAATTGTATCCACTTATTTATCCTTTGATTGGAAAATGATACAATTCCAATTACCTTAGTATAATTCTTTACACTTGTTACATCATGTTAGAATTTGGACATAAATACCTTCATTTGGATCTAAACTCTTGATCATCCATGAAGGAGCCATTAAGCTTGGTCATCCTGGTGACCATGGCATATATCAACAATAAGGCTATCTTAAACTCAATTTTCTCCAAGGATGTAGTTGCATCCTTGACTTGAGAAATAAACAACTTAAAAATCATCCTATTCATGAGAATTATCTATGTATGAATAATGTCTTTAAGTGGCAGAACCTTGAGGTCAAGGAAATTATTACTTCTTATAAATCTAGCCAAGTTTGCCAACTTGGCATCATAAGTGCAAGTTTTTGGTCTAGATTAATGACCACTTTGTATTTCATGATCCTATATTCCTATATTTTCTTCATGAATTTATAAAGGTTGAAAAAAATTATTAAAAACATTTATTATTTAGATTATAGTGCCATCTATCACTATTGACAATGCTTGCTCCTTTAGCCTTTTTAATTCTTGTTGTATCCCCTTTATCAAAGCTATAGTAGATTATACCTAGGTTTTAATTGAGGACACAAGGTCCTCTACATATTATTCCACCTCTCTAGGGATGGCTTTACACTTCCTTATCAGAGTGAAGAGGGACTCTTCACTATCATGGACCATAGTTGAGCTTAAATGTGGTTACTCAACTTGTCTTCTAACCACCTCTTCATAGTTATTATGGTTGCATCAAATCACATGACAACTTGAGTAGATGAGAGGAATAATTGAGGAATTTCATACCTTGTTTATTTTATGATATCCCTAACCTAGTTTGGGACAATAGTAGATGTTGGTTGTGTGGGAGGTGGCTGTAATGGAGGTACCTAGGTTGATGAAGAAGCCAAGGCTATGGCATGGATGAAAAAATTTGTTAGGTATAATTACCCAAGTGTATCAAATAAATACTTAGGAGGGCCCATGTCAAGAATTAATGAAGGAAACTTTGAAGGAACACTCACCTTAGTATATATGGTGAGATTGAGTGGCTTGTGGAAGGTGAATTGATTTGAAATAGGTTTCAATGGATTTATAGGTGTAAGGGAGCCAAGGGTAATTGATGCACTAGTAGTGGTTACCTAGGAGTAATCTATGTGTGTAGTATAATGAGAAATGAAATGGGGGAATGTGAATCCAAAGGAGTACTAGCTTGGCTCATACTAGTGTTAGCTAAGGACTGAGTGGTTGTGGTAACTATAGTGGAAGATGATGAATCTAATGGAGAAGCAATGGTAAGGGGGGTAAATATGGAAGAGGAATCAAAATAAAAATAAAAATAAGATGAAATATAAGGAAATGATGTATTACTTATAGTGGTAGTTTGGGGAGTTGATGGAGGAGGCACTACTCCCCTCATGGTAGTTCTGGGTGACTTCTTTATCTATTAAATTTTTTTAATAATCCTCTAAGGTAGTGTCTATAATCTTTCCATCAAGATCTCAATTACTTATTTCAACTCCTCAAGGTCATTAACATCATGATTGGGTTGATCTAAGCTCTCTAAGGTAGTTCCCATAATGGATGTAGAAATAAATTTATGCCCTTGGGAGAGGTCATGTTGGCTACTTGGTCCTCTTAGCTAAGAGCTTGGGGGCATGCTTGATCACTTGAAGTGGCCTATATTAGAGGCATGTATGGTATATTCATAATTAGATGAAAATTATCCTCTTCCTCCTCTTCTTGTCTAGCCTCATAATTTACATCGATCATGCTTCCTTGGGATAGTGGTGGTTGAGACCTTACAATGTCTTCTTTATTCTTCTCTCTATTGAGCCTCATATCCATCTAAATATTATTTTTGACTAGATTCTCAAGGACTACTTCATAATTCATAGCATCTTTATAGATCCATTCATAGATTTCTTCTTAATGCTTATATTTTAATGCCACATTCTTATTGAACTTGAAGAGATGTTTTGTAATGATATTATTTTGGTAACATTCCCTAAAATCATCCTTAAGAAATATGTATGAGTCCTTATGCCTTAAAGCCATTAAAATTTCTTACCATCTTGTATTCTTAGTCTTCCACAGTTTATAAGGAGTCTTGTGGGGGACTATCTTATTTTTGCTCTTGAAGATGCCACCAACTCCATGGAGTATTTTATAGGCCATATCCTCCTCAACTAGATTCATCAATACATACCTTAACAACCTAATGAGAACCAATATTAACCCTTATATATTGATGACTATGTGATTAGGGTAGATCTATTAGCTTCCTATTTCCTTTAGTGTTTATCTAATCTCTAAGGAAACTCTTAGCATTTCACACTTGGTGATGGATTTGTAAACAATAAGGTAAAAATCCTTTATAATCTCCTTTATGTTTCACTTAAAGTGATGGATATTCATTGCAAAGAATGATTAGGGTATAACTTTATCTCATGTAGGAGACCATGAATTGAGGTCTAGTTGGGAAGTTATGCAGATGACATCTAATAGGTAGCTAATCATGTAGAAAGGGGCACCATTTTTGTAGTTATCATTCATTACATACACTAGATTATTATTAATGATGTATCCAAGTGAAATAATTTATTTATCCTCTAAGATTATTTGCAGTAGTGGGATGGTTCTTATGTCTACATACCTGATGTGTGCATTACCATATATCTTATTGAGGAGGCTGAAACCAATCCTGACTCCTTTCCTAAACTAATGGATAAATATGTTCCTTAGGTCATCAATGAAAGTAACACCAATTGGGTCAATAACCCATTAATCTAAGACTTTATTTGGTTTATATACCTCATATTAGTTGTCAATATTTATCTAAGTATAGTCTAGCTATGGCAGAGGTAGGTCATAATATTTCTTGAATCTAGGCCCTATGATGAAAGCAACTGGGATCCCTTGGTTTATGTATTTTTGAAACCCATCATCACATCTCATCCTACCGAAGATGTCATATACTAGGCTAGACATGGCATCACCTCTGGCTTTGTTGTGTATTTATGGAGATCAAAAGCTTGGACTGCAAGGATGTCTAAAGCCAATTGGATTATTTGAGGCATTGTCTTGGCCTCATCAACATCCCTATCTCCTTCAACATTGAAATAGATAATACTATAATGCATATACCCTAAGTTTATGGCTTCAAGGATGAATTTCATGTCTTTGAACACAACTAAATTATCATACTAAAATACCATAGTTAATTATCAAAAAATCCTTATTCTGCTTATATATTATATGGATTATAATAAAAATATGTATTTTGTTTATTATTTCATATATATATATATATATATATATATATATATATATATATATATATATATATATATATATATGTATGTATGTATGTATGTATATGTGTATGTATGTATGTATATATATATATATATATATATATATATATATATATATATATATATATATGTATGTATGTATGTATGTATGTATGTATGTATGTCTGTATGTGTGTGTGTGTATATATATATATACATACATACATACATACATACATACATACATATATATATATGTATGTATCTGTATGTATGTATATATATGTATATGTGTGTGTGTGTGTGTGTGTGTGTGTGTGTGTGTGTGTGTGTGTGTGTGTGTGTGTATGTGTGTGTATGTATATATGTGTATGTATGTATGTATACATACATACATACATACATATATATATATATATATATATATATATATATATATATATATATATATATATATATCCTTATTCTAATTATATATTATATGGATTATAATAAAAATATGTATTTTGTTTATTGTTTCATATATATAAAATACAACTTGAAAGGTATTCACATCTGGATGTAATTAGTTCTATAAACCTAGTTACCTCATTCTGAGCTAATGGTTTTTATGTTGCCAATATTGTTTAAATGTGAAAGGTATTAAAAATTAGGTGTTATATATAATTAGGTGTTATATATAGGAAAATAAGTATTTCCTATTAAGGGTATATATGTTATTGGAAAAAAACATTAATGGTAAACATGCTTCCTATAATTATTAATTGATGATGTCATTTTTCCAAATAAAGATAAATATTTATCATAAATGATTTTAACTTGATTTACCCTATATAGAGATTACAATTAATAGTTTTAAAGATTCTTATAGTGTGAAAGTAGTCATGTGGGATGTAATATTATGTTAAATGCAAATAAACAAATAAAATTGGGATATAGATGTTGTGATAAAAAATTACACATTATTGATAGATATTGGTCTCTATTTCAAAATATTTCTAGTTTAATACCCATTCTAGGAAGTGGATATTTCTATAATTATCATTCATACTTTTATTTACATTATAAGTTTAGTGTATGGAAATTACCTTGTAATTGTGAGACCAATTTGGAGATGAATATCTCAATGTGTGTTATGTTCATTTTTTTGTCACAATATGTTCTCACTTATGTAGGATTATGTAAATATTGCATTCATGACTCAATAAATCTTCCAATATTATAAAAGATGGTAATTAATGTGTTTTCCCAATGAAAAAGGAATCAATCTAAGAAATTGTTAGAAATCATTTTTTAAATCACTTCCCTTTTAATTTTGATGCAAATTCTAAGATTACACAATAACAAACCATTCATGATTCTTTATTGCTTTCAAGAGCATTTTATTTTACTTTAGAAATTATTCATGGGATATTTTTAATTATTACAATACTACTTGTATGGTTCACTGGTAATTTACTATGATAATTTTTTATTAACAATGAGTGATTTGAATGTTTGTGTATTTCAATTATTGATTGTAGATATCAATTGTTTGATATAAATCACTATAAAATATTATATTTAAATGTTTACATGTATTTTTATTATAATTTGGTTGTAGTTTCATTTATCATAAATCCATTCTTATACATTTTTATCCAATTATGTATTTTTTAATTGTGTTCATGTAAATTTGTTTCAAGATAGTTCATATACTATCCATGTATCAATTTATTTCCAGTTTCTTCTTTGTGATAATATTAAGTTTTTAATTTGGAATTATTAATGAGTTATTTTTAGCTTTATGATATTTTTTTAAACTTTAAATTATGGTCTATTTATATGTATTTATGAGTTTTGTGTATCTAGGAGGAAATATAGGGGTAGATCTAAGAAATTAACTTTATATATTTGTTATTAGGTTTTAAACCATATCTCCTTGTGTGTGAAAGTGTTTATATATTAGTGACACTTAATTGGGCATGTAAACATATTGGGTCTTGGTTACAATCTACATTCAGTGCATATGTGATTGATTTGTAGATAATATATGCAATAACCCCAAAATAAATGTCACCTTAGTGTTTCAAAGACTTGAATGTGGATGGTAGACCCCACTTGGATATTCTTTCATGAGTCCAAATATTTATATGAAGAAGAATGAGAGTGAGAGATATTTATAAGAGATTAATTTATTCCCCTTATTCCACCAAAAAACCAAGGGGAAAACTAGTGCCCTAAAACTTAATATTGTTCAATTCATAGTGTGAGACCCATAATTTCATAGTGATTATTTTATAAATGTTGTGTTATACATACATCCTATTGAGACATGATTTTTATGTTATAATATGTTATTAAGACCTTATGACTGATACATTATTAGTTTATCACCATTGGTATGAGATGTCATATATATGTTGTTTTCTTATTGTTTAGATTGTAATTTTTTTATTACTTATAATTTTTATGTTTTAACTTCTTTAATAGAGAATTTTATCTATTTAATGTTGTGAAGGTGAAAAATAGTCCAACAAGGGAAATAGGACTATGAAAAGAATGAGAACATCATAATTAGAGTGTTGATGCATTGAATTTACCTTATCATGATACAAACCACTATTTGTACCTTATTTTATACCTAGTCAGATGCATAGGTGTATTTAAACCATTTTTTACTTTTACCCCTAGTTACTATTTAAACCTTTCTTATTAACCTTAACATTTCTACATTAAAGTTTTATATCACTATTAAAGTAATTTTAAGCCATTGAAGTATCCCTCTTTGACTCAAAACTTAGATGGGTTGAGAGATAAAACTTTTTAGAATGCCTTAAAGTTGATTTTATATAATCTGGGTTGACATTTTTTCACTTGGACCAATAAGAAGGTACGAGAGTATTTCAAGCATCCTTAGAGGGTTTTTGAGTTAGCACATGTGTCATTTATAACTTGGGATAATTAATCCATTTATGAGGTGTGGACTTGATTTTTTACCCACAAGGGATTGTAAGTGGAGTTAATGAGGGGGTGTTTAACCATAAATTTAAATATGAGTGATATCTAGGGTTAAGGAATATTTATTAGATTTTTAAAAAGGATGGTGAAATAATATAATGATCATGCCAATTAATATAAAACTTAGACAAATATTATTCTAAATTTATACAATGAAGATAGATAAAAATAATAAAGTACAACTATTATTAGATATTGTAATGAATTAGGATTAAATAATAATTAGTCAGTTTAATGTGCTCATGTAGATCTGATCAATAATAGGATAGAATTTAAATATAATATTATTCTTGAACAATTTCATATTCTTAAAAAAAATTTCTATGGTCTTAGACACTAGAATTAGATCTAGACAATTGCAACGACATAGGTGTCTAACCATATCACATGTGTCCTTTAAATAATAATAATTCTATATAGATGCAATAAAATAGAGCCTTCATGGTTGTTATTCACATTTATTATGATGTATATATATCACATTCATAAGATATTTTTGTTTTTCAAATGCTCAAACCCTAGCTTCTTCACCCTTGGAGTGACTATGGGAAAACTGGGTTAATGGGATCATAGTGTCAAGATCCCCTAATTATCCATTTATTAATGGGCACCACCTACATATCCAATAATATGAAGAGGAATTCATAATGATGTGTTTCTCCCCTACATGTTGGCTTGTGTGTGCACAAGGGTGCAATGTGTGATAAGTAGAGACATGTAGTGACCTAGATTGTAGCTTGGAAAATATGTCTCATGGACTAATTTTCAAATGTTTTAGACCCAAGGGAATACTAGTATTATGAATGATATGTAAATAGGGATTAATATGATATGTTTTATCACTTTAATTTTTGAATTAATGCTTCTCATTATGTTGCTTTGTGATTTCATGGTGTTTTTTAGGTGAGGAATGAATTAGGGTTTATTATGTATATATATAGCAATCCATTTTGGAAATATGTCAGACTAAAAATATTAGGCCAACCTTTAGGATATGTTTATTTTATAAATTGGATGAATTTTTTGAATTGTATACTTATTAATAAAAATGGACACTGGAAAAAATGCAAGTGTTTATTTAGGATGCAAGTGTCTAAGAATCTATAAAAGAAGTATAAGTCTAGAGTTAGAAGTAAAGGATAATAATTAAGATTAAATGTTTTTGAATAGTATATAAGTCTTGGTCATTAGAATTATAATGTTAAAACTAAGATAAAAAAACATTAGTCATAAATAAATATTGAGTGACATCCTTTCAATAGTGAGTAGGTATATAAATAAAAGGTAAAACCATGATAGGTATTTTCTAAATGTACAAGATTAAGGTACAACATAAAATCATAGTTTAGTCTCTAAATTTCTCCCCATC
This sequence comes from Torreya grandis, assembly GCA_037957365.1. Taxonomy (NCBI): domain Eukaryota; kingdom Viridiplantae; phylum Streptophyta; class Pinopsida; order Cupressales; family Taxaceae; genus Torreya; species Torreya grandis. The sequence goes on from JARHVA010003214.1 coordinate 1,489,830, forward strand.
CCAATTTTTTTATTTGATTAGGTAAATAACCTAGTTTTATAAGGATCTAAGAACCATAAATTTATCATGTAAAAAAGTAACATGACATTAAGGCCAAACAACAAAAAATACCAAAAATCTAGCTATAGAGTCTCATAAGTAGTGAAAAACAATAAAAAATTAGATCAGGAGGGAGGGCCTCCATTATTTCCTCATCTTCCTCATATATCTTCTTTGGTACTCTCTGTTTGATCTTGGATACTTTGGCCCTTTTCCTATTTCTAGGTCCCTCAGCATCATCACCTAGGAGGATCATGTGTAGTCTTTTTTGGCCCTGTACCTATAAAGGGGTTTTCTTAATAGGGGTCAAGTTGGGGATGCTAGGTTGGGGGTATACATTACCTTCAGTGGATGCTTAACAAGGGCCCTAGATATTGATATAATGGACAAAATACTAAATATTTGATTCCACTTACATGTGCAAGGCATTCCATTCTTAGAAAATGCTAGCTATGGTCAAACTAGATTCATGTACCCTATTGTTGAAATTAGTGAGCCGTTACTTTTTTTTTAAATCATCATATAAAAGGATTCTTTTTTTATTTATGGCCTCCAAAAAACTTCCCTCATCTATAAATACTATCTTCGGATTGGGAACAAATATATTTAGCAAAAGGTCATCAGTATAGGTTTTAGATAGGATTACTTAGAGAATACTTATACATGGGTGGTATGACCCCAAGGTGGGGTCCTCCTCCTGAGATTACTCCTTAGTGGAAGATCCCTAGGGTAACCTACCTCCCTTGAAAATTTTTACCATCCTTAACTAACATCAGTATAATACCTTAATGCAAAAGGGGTTTAGACTCATTTACTTGGTGGGAACGGGTTGTGTATTGTAATGAATTTAGTAGGTAAAATGATATGTTGATTTTCTAAACTTGGAATTTGTTTAATAAAAAAAAATGGTGTGAGAATATTAATGTATACTTACCCTATTGATTGATGTATCTCATCACTTGGATGCATACCTCTAGCCATTATCATGGGAGATTTGCCTAGGGGAACGAATTCTTATCTATTTTAAATAACTCATTTGTGCAAAAGGAGCACCAGAGGAATTCTTGATTTTTGGTATGATATTTTTATGCCTTTACCCCTTTACATGTCATTACCATGTATTCAACTATGAATTCCTCCATGAAAATAATCTTAATACCCTACATCACCACCATATGCTTATTCCACCCAATGATGAAGTCATTACCATGTATTCAATATATATATGAGCACACATGCCCCCAATGTTCGTGTAAGGGTGAGTTGAAACAAGGCCATTGAGATTGTTTCATATCAATCATGAAAACTAATATTTAAATAATCTGGTAATAGTGAGTGATTAAATCAACTCACATTATATATCTAGTGAGTGTGGATGATTTAATCAAATACAATATATACATTTGTTCATGTTATATGATTTAATCAAATCTAAATTATAATATTGGTAATATTGAGTGTTTTAATCAACTCAACCTTCCAATGATAAACCAACTACTATAATAGATTGGATTAATAACAATCCATAATAATCCACCCTGGGTATAATAACAATCCATAATAGTATTTTATATTTTTAATTGATTTTATTTTATAATTTTGGGTGCCCTTTTCATGGCATATTCACCTTATATATGTCTCTATCTAAAATATCTATATAATAATAGTAATAATATATAAAATATTACCATAAATATGTATCTAAATAATATAACTATGAAATATGATGAATCTAAAATTAGGACAAGTGTAGAGGACATATTTTTATGATATTCCCTCACTAAATATGGAAATTATGATAATTGGTGTAAATGTCAAGAACATGTTTCCATAACATGTACCCCCACTATAATATAAATATATGAAAGTGTGGAACCCATGACTCTATGACATGCTCCAACTGATATCCCCCTAATGAGGTGAGGGGGAATTAAAATCCAATAGTTACCTTGCCTCAAAATTATAATATAATTATATAAGTTGTGTATGGATAGTGTAGCATATATGATTAACATGTATAGGTAGATATATAATTGAAGAATACTTAATTTGATCACTAAGAAACATGATATAGATCATGCAAATGTTTAAAGAGTAAAAGTACAAGATCAATGAGCAATTAAACACACACACAAGATCACTCAAAAGCAAAAAAATAATAAATGGTCCAAGGAGACCTCATATAAGGGGCATGTTCAAATGTCCCACAATCAAAGGGGCATGTTAAAATTCCAAACAATCAAAGGGACATGACTTAGTCAAATGTACATAAAGCAAATAATGAAATGTTTAAATGTCCAAATAGGCAAAAAAAGGCACTGGGGTATTAATAGATTGAGTATATCTAAATTATCAAATAATAAATAAAATTTAAGACAATAGAAAGTGATTAATACACTAAAGTAAGTAATAAAATGGTAAATAATTACAAATCTAAGTAAACAACATAAACCTAGAATACTAGTTACTAAACATATGTGTTTTTAAATTGTTAAGTAGAAACCATATCAAGTAGACTTTGAAAGGTATAAGCATGGATATAGGTATGTGTAAATATATAAGCTCAAACATGACAATAAAAATTTTTCATATAATAATATAACATGTGTGTATTATGATTAAATAAGTAGATACCCCAATGTACTTAGGATGTGAGTGGAGGGAAGTCCCAACAGCTGTATGCGCATATATCATGTATCTAGGTATGTGTGTATCACACTAAAATTAAGTGTGAAATATATGTGTATATAGGAAATAATTATTTTATATATACTAATGTGTATAAAACAACATTTGTATAAATAATTGCACAACTAGAGACACGCTGAATGAAATTGTTATTTTTGAATTTTTTGATTATTTTTTTAATTTTGGAATCTTTTTTTTTTAACTTTTTGGAATGTTTGTAAGGATAAGCAAACAATACATGTATAATAAAAAGTGATACTATAACCCAATTTACTCATCATGTATATGCCTATATGAAGTCTCTATATGATGTGTGCTATATTTATATGATGTTTAATCAGTATAGTTGGGATCATAACAATATTTTTTATTATTAGGATCATAATAATCAATGTAATCATTATTATAAAATACATGGAAATTATTAGGTTATGATGTGTCATTCTGACCATCTGTGTCTGAAAACCAAATATACCATAGATTCATATTTTCTTCTTGAAAGTTTATTTATATTGAATATGTTCATCATTGTCAAAAAAATTCATCTAGATATGGGATAGAGAAGAGTCATATATCTTTACTTTCACACTAGGAAAAGATGTAATTTATGCATCATTTGAAGTTCAAATCATAGACTTTATAGTATTGCTTTTAATTTTTTTTCCACTATACATGTAATATATATTATGTTTGGATCCTTAGAAATAATATTTATATCCTTTGATTTTTTTTGCATGTATTGTTTTAAAAAATACTTTGTTAGGAATTGTCTTTTTAGAATAATTTTTTGCTTATCTTGAGTTTGATTTTTCAACTATTTTTATTTCTCCTTTTGTAACATTTACTTATGTATTTTTTCCTTTCCATTGCGATATTTTTTTAATATTTCTTGGTATAGATTTACCTTTAGAATATTTTATTGTTCTAGGTTTTGCATTTGGAATGATTTTTTGCTCTAAATTATTTTTTGGTAACCATATTTTCTATTTTGTCACTTGTGTTTTAGGAGATATACACATAATGTGAGTGGTTTTATTGATTTATGTATATATTGGAGGATCACCACTATAAATTTAATTTTTTTTTCCTTATTTAAATCCAATAAATAATATATATGATGCCCATGTATTATATGATATACACAATAGTATTTTGATATCCTTATATAATGTAGAGGAGGTAGTTTAATTAGTTTATTTAAAATAATTTATCTTAGGATTTCACTTGGAATATTATTAGGATTTTGATCCAATTTTGAATCAATTATTATATATGTATTCTATTGTAGCATTTCATTTGGATATGAAACCTTGTTGGTTATAACATATCTAGAAGAAGAGGCAAACACATGATTAAGACTACTATATTTTAGATTTTGTAGGTGTGAAATGTGATTTTTCAATAATAATATATTAAAAGTGTCATAATGACATAAAACATTTCACTCTTCATGAATAATTGATAAGAAACTCTTAGCTTCTCCACACATAGTGAAACACTACTATAGGGGGTTTGATATAAAAATACCTATAACTTGGAAAATAACTAGTCAAAATAATTCAAAATTATAGGGAAGTTTCCAAATAATTTTTATAAGGTGTTACAATTAGTTTAAATTCAAAAATCATGAGGTTATTATTTTGATAGAGGTTCGTGTTTTGTGTTTTTTTAGGTTATCATTAAAAAGGATAAAGAAAGTTAAATTTCACTTTGATTACTTATTGATTGGAATCCAAAATCTAAAAGATTATGTTTATAGCATTATGAGATAATTAAATAAATATTAAATAGTTTATATAAGTCATTTGGTATTTAAACTAAGTCAAATCTCTTACAGAAGACAAATTAGATTCGTGTGTGCCTCAATAGTGAATTTAGAATTATGTTCAAATATTGATGAAACCAATACAAGGATTGGATTCATCCTCAATTTATCATCTAATTTTTAAAATAATTTATTATTGAATTTATTGAATATGGTTAATAAAGATAGTACCTTTTTAAGGTCAATTAAACCTACTTAGAGTCCTGTTGGCAGAATTAAGATGGTCTCATGTTTCTTTGGTTAGTCGTGACTTAGCTGGTGTTTTGAGTCTATGTAAACAAAATTTTAAGTTATTTACATTATTATTGAATCAAAATATTCCTTCAATATTAATAGATGGTATTTTTTATATGATTTTTATAAGTCTTCATGGAGATAAGACAAAATTGAGGGGTTTAGGTTTGTGTTTCTTGTGGATTGAAGTCATTAACTTATATAACGATGTATTTAATTTTGATAATTATTTTAGACACATATAAAGGAATAATAAAGGTTTATTACTTTTATTTTCTATTTCAAACCCTAAATAAGGTAGAATCAAGCCTAATAGGTCTATTTTCAAGCTAAGTTGCAAATCAAATTGTTATCTAAATTTGAGTTTTAAAACATAAGAGGGACTCATATAAACTTAATCCAAAGAAGTAAAGAAGTGTATTTATTATTTTAAGGATTGTTTAAATATAGATCATATTAATTGTATTTAATTACATGATTTAATATCTTTAGTTGTGTTTTATACAAAGTATATATATTTAAGAAAGAGAAATATAATGATAGAAAATAAGGTGATTATTCTCTCTAGAGTAATACTCAAAAGTGGTTTGTGATAACCAAGAAGAGATAATCAAGTGTAGGTAGAGATCCATTATTTAAGTTGATAAGAATTAATTAAAGTAGATTAAGAAAGAGTAAGTGGACCACTCACATAATCATCAAGTGGTATTAGACTTTAGAATATATAAGCTAATAAAGTAGACAAAGAGGATCATATTATTTACAATAAGGAGATTTATAAGATTAGAGATTGAAGACCTTATTAGAGGAAAACATGGTATCCATTCAAAGGTACCTGTAAATAATATTTGATGTTTTATTTGAAATAAATACTATGAAATTATGAAATTTATTGAAAAGAGAATAGGATAAATGGAAGTCTAATAGCCATCAAAGATTGAAGGGAAGACAAATACCTTAGTGAATCTCAATAGTAAGATCACATTATGCTTTATAGATGATGATCCAAGGTGAAAGACACTTGTATTAATAAAAAAACACAAGGTATTTGTGACTTATTTTGGTTATTTTGCATCTTTTTAAGTTGTTACAAATTATTGACTCAAGGAGAGGATCAGTAAAGCCATTAAAAAGGAACAATAGACTAGGGTACAAAAGACCTACATGAAGACCTGAGAAGACAAAAAGACCAAGGTGAAAAAGACTTATGTGAGGATCTTGGTGAATGAGTAATGGATCAAATAAAGAAAAAAATAGAGTTAATGAAAGAAAATTAATTCCAAGAAGAGATAGAGTTTATGAATCAAATTTTGTAAAAGCTTCATCAAATATTGAAACATTCAATTCATAGTTAGCATGATTATGTGATAAAAAAGTAGCCAAGTGGTCAATAAAACAAATTGTTGAAAGGATAAGAAAGAAAAAAGAGAAAAGGAGTTTGAGAAAATAATTAAAAATATAAAGTGGAAGTAAACAAGCTTCAAATTTTTAATATTAATAATGTATTTGAGTGTGTACTTGAAAAAAAGGAAAATAAGTTTTGTGAAAAATAACAGGTACAAGATGAAGGTAAAAGTGGTTTTGTTTGGATAATAGTGTTGAATTTGATGAATCATTATGTTTTTTAGTAGAATATCATGAAAAAGATAGAGTAAATTAAGTGAAAAAACATGATAATTAATGAATAAGATTAGTTCTTAAGCCTATTTGAAGAATTAAACAAGGAGTATTAGATAACTGAAGTGTCTAACTCTTTATTTGTCTATGAGAGTCTATAATAGTTGGAAGAGGAGATAAAATAATTAAATAATGTTTCAAATAGATAAATAATGGAATGTGAAGTAGAAACACCTAATTTAGAAAGTTAAGGTATAAAAAGTAAATAATAAAGGATAATAATTCAAGATAAGACTCAAAAGTCTCAATGTTTTATATCTAACTATTGCTTGAGTTGTATTTTTGTAGGTTTAGTAGATAAGGAGGAGAAAAATGAAGAAAAAGAAACTCTTGAGGGAGATTAAATGGAAAATTAATAGGTAAATATCATCATATTGGAAGAAAAAATTAATAAAAAGTATAATTCAAGGAAAAAGATTGCATAAAATAATAAAAATATAGTAGAGTGTATTAGTATAGTACAAGTAGAGGAAGAAGAAGAGAACATTTGAGCTAGAGATCAAAATTTATTTAACTGGGGAATCTGATATATGAACATCATCCACGATGTATATAAGGTATTTTAAATTGTCTTATAGATCTTAAGAATTAATTTCTCTAATAATAAGCTTTACATGAGGCATTAGAAGTGTGTCTTAGGTCCTTTAGAGATTTTGGAAAGTTTCCCCTCCAAAATTAGAATTTGAAATTTGAAATATCTCTTATATAACTATATGATTTTTTTTTCTCATTTATGAGTGAATATGATTTCTTATAGGTTTACTAGGTGTTTTAAATGTTTTATGGAATCATCTATATCTTTTCCAAGTCATAGTCATTCTAAAAAGTCAAGACAATGTAAGTGTAACAAAATGTTATTCATAATAAGCACATTTCTATCTTAAATTAAAGATATTGAGAAGAATCTTGAGTAAAATTAGTCATTTTTTATCTTGTACAAGCCTAAAAATACCTGATGAACATATATTATATATTGAAGGAGGCATTAAATACCAATAAGAGGCATAAAAGGTCAAAAATTTTCATCATGGAGAACTAATGACAGTCTTTGGTTTAACAATAGGGGTTTGAGTGCATTAGAAAACAAATTTATTATAAATAAAGGATATTATTTTTCTTTAACTTGTCTATTTAATTTTTTTGTTAATGAATGTGTAATATTACATCCTTTTTGGAGTTATTTTGAACTTGGATTAAGGTTATACTATTAGAAACTCTTACTACTCTTTTTCTATGTATACATAGTTAGAACAATCACATAAGACACATGTATATTAATGCATGAATTTAATTTGAATATTGGAATAGTTTAATGAGTATTATAATTATATATTATAAGTATTATAATGATCTAAATTTTTTAAATATTTATGAAAATTTGATAAGAAACTCTTGGCTTCTACACACACAACCAAACCCTAACATAGATGTTTTGATATAGAAAACCATGTAAATGGTAAAATAACTTATAAAAATAATTAAAATATTATGGAAAATTTATAAATAAGGTTTAGGTGGTGTTAAAATAGTTTTAATTTAAAAATTTACCTCATGATTCTTTTTATAGAGGACCATGTTTTGTGTTTTATATAGGTTATCATCAAGAACAATAGAGAAATTGAAATTTGACTTTGATTACTTTGTGATTGGACTCCAAACTATACATGAATTTTTTTTAGAATTGTGATATAATTAAATAATGTTTAAATATTTTATTTAAGTCATTTCTAGTGATACTAATTGAAACCCATCAAAGAAGATAGATTAGATCTACGTATGCCTAAATAATGAATTTAGTATTGTGTTCAAATATTGATGAAACCAATACAAGGATTTGTTTCATCCTTAATAAATTATTTAATTTTTTTAATAATTTTTTTATAAATTTATTTAATTGGGTTAATAAACACATTAATTTTTCAAGGTCAATTACACCTACTCAGTCCTGTTGACATAATTAAGATGGTATCAAGTTTCCTTGGTCAGTGGTGAACTAATTAGTATTCTAAGTCTATATAAAAACATATAATGGATCATTGTGATTATTTTTAGATATTTATATTATTTTTTATTCAAAATATTCCTTTAATATTTAAATAGAGAGGACTAACATATATGATTATTATAAGTCATTATGGAGATAAGGTATAATTGAGGGGTTTAGGTTTGTGTTTCTTATATATTGAGGTCTTGACCTTGTATAAAGATCCATTTAATGTTTATCATTAGTTTATACACACACACACACATATATATATATAGTAAGAATACAAGGTTATTAATTTGAGTTTTTATTTAAAACCCTAAAGAAGGTAGAATCAGGCCTAACTGGCCTATCTGCATGTTATATTATAAATTGAGATGTTATATAAGTTTTAATTCTAAAACATAAGAGAGAATCATATAATATTATTATTAATGAGTAATTAATTATATTTTTTAGGTATTATTTAAACATATATCACAGTAATTGTATTTAAATACTTGATTTAATATCATTAGGGCTATTTTATTTAGAGTAAAAAAATCAAGTAAGATAAATATAGTGATAGAAAATAAGGTGATTGGTGTCTCAAGACCAATACTTAAAAGATTTTTGTGATAACCAAGAAGATAAAATCAAGTGAAGGTAGATATCCATTATGTATGTTGATAAAAAAAGGTATTTAAGTGGATGAATAAAGAGTAAGTGGACTACTTACTTAGGCATCGACTACCCTCTTTTGTCATTACAAAATGGTCCACTTTACCAATTGAATAAGTTATAACACTAACCTTGTCATAAGGATGCTATATATAACTCTCATTATATTTAAGATGAGAAATAAGTTCCTTTTAATCCATTATAAATGTTCCAAATAATAATATGATAATAATAAATATATTATATATAAATGCTAGGGAATAATCAATAATGAAAATGAAATTCATAAATGAATAGTTATAGTAATCTAGAAAATCATAAGACCTTAGGTCAAGCTAGGTTTTTGATATCAAAGGTCAAGCCCAAATGTTTAAACCTAAATGTAACTATGAGGGATATATAATATTAAGGGGTATTAAATTAAATTTTAAAAATGATGGTGAACTAATCAAATGAGTAGGACAATTAATACAAAACATAGACAAATAGTATTATGAATTTATAAACCTAAGATTACTAAAAATAGTAAAGTAAATATATTGATAGATATTATAATGAATTATAATAAAAATATACTTTTATAATTTATTGTGATCATATAGGTCTAGTCTAGAACAAGAAGTGATTTATAATATTATCCTAGAAAAAAATTCATATTCTAGAAATATTCTTTATGTGTCCTCAAACACTTGTATTGGATCTAGATAGTTGCATGGACATATGTTTTCAACCCTACCACATGTGTCTTATATGGAAAACTAATTGTATTTGTATGTGTGACCAAAATTAATCTTCAAGTTTTTCATTTTCCCTTTACATTGATTTATACATATAACACACATAGGTTGTAACTCTATTTTAATTGATCAAACCCTAACTTCTTCACCAATAGAATGACTATGGGAAAAATGGGGTAGTGGGATAATCATGTTGATCTACCCCAAGGACCCCTATGTAAATGGGAACTTATTTCATAACCAATACTTTGAATAGGGCCTCAAACTTATGTAGTTCTCCATTACATGTTGGCTTGTGTGTCTATAAGGATGAAATGTGTGATAATAAAATACATGTAGTGACCTATCTTATAACATGGAAAATATGGCTCTTGAACTACTCTTAAAATTCTTAAAACCTATGGGAATACTTATCTTATAATTCATATGGAAATAGGGGTAAATATGGAAAATTTTCTCACTTGAATGCTTGATTTATTGATTCTTGGTATGTTTCCTCATGAGTTGTTAGTGTTTGTTAAGTGAGGAGTGGCTGAGGGTTGATATTGTAATATACCAATCCCTTTTGGAATTATCTCTCACTAAATCACATAAGCTTAATTTTAGGATAAATTTAATTTAAAAATTGGATGAATTTTTGGCATTGAACACATTTTATGAAAAGTGGATACTTGCATCAATGCAAATGTCTAAAAATCTATAAAATAGGTACAAGTATATAACTAGAAATGAATGATAATAATTAGGTTTATAGATTTTTTTCATAGTATAAAAGGCTTAGTCATCAAAATTAATGGTTATATTAATATATAATTAATTAGGCACAAATAAATAGTGAACACAAGCCTTTCAGAAGTGAGAAGATCTAGAACTAAATGATACAACCATGATAGGTATTTTACAAGGTACAATAATGATCTAATATATAAAATCATATTTTAGTATCTAAAAGGGGGATAATATTTAATACAATATAATAGATGGGAAGGGACACATGTCACCTTCCCATTAGCTTATAGGTATGGAAGCTGAGCCTAAATGTGGAAGGAAAGCCTTCCTTGATAGGAATTTTCTCATTTTGAGAAAATTTAAAAATTTAAGTGGAAAATGGGAGGATAAATATGATAAGATAGAGGTATGGCTTAGAAAAGAATCATCATTTCATGAAATATAGACATATTCCCCTAAATATACACTTTTAGTATCACCATTTCTTCTTTTATAATTGATGAAATTGGATTCCAATATTGGTATTATTGGTTTTTAACTAGTTTCATATTAGATTATAATATCTCTATTATTATTTTAAACTATGTTTATATCTAATTCTAATATACCTATCATTGGTTCTAAGTACGGTGATATTGGATTTGAATGTTTCATATTATTGGATTCCAACTAGTGTAAAATCAAGGTTCAATTATATCCTAGTTAATACTGATAACATAATGTCCCACATTTGTCCTATTATTACCTAATATATTCTATAGGGACACCACCATTTACAAAATGAATTAAACATGAAAACATAAGGTTCACAACTTGATAAAGTTTAAGTCAACCTAAAAACACTTCGACAGTAACTTAGTTTTAAAAAACATTTTCCCTCTAAAAGTGGATTGATAAATACCCACCCATAGATTATATTCTATAATAACCATTGGATTTGGAAAACCCTAAAATTTTCCCTAATTCATAATAATGATGCATCGTAAAAAAATATACCTATGATTTTTGGTCTCATTTTCATCATGAACAAAAATGGGAAAAGGAGACTGAGAAAGGGAAAAGTTTTTTCTGTGTGGTTTTTGTCCTTGCCCAAACTATAATAAAGCCATTATGGACCATATTTCCATGGATGATTAGAGGAATCATAGTTTTAATCTAGATCTATTTTCAATGTATGCATTATTTATTGTAATACTAGTTTCTAGGTTCATACACCATGTAATATGAGAATTAAAAAAATATAACAGTAAGTCTAAAAACAAAAAAAACAACCACCTTCCATGTTTTAGGAATGTAATTTTTCTAATTTTATATGCTATCATTTTTTTTAGGTTAGAAAAAATAAATATCAAAACATTGTTAGCAATAATGGTATTTCATCTTATTTTGGCCCCACCTCTCACCCTGATTTAAAATTAAATACAGTAAAAAATATTAAAAAAATCCTCCAAACCAAATAAAACAAGCTTTGTTGGATTAAGGTTTGAACCAAACCAAAACTCATCCATATTCACCCAAAACTGATAACTCAAGAATACATTGTCTTAAATTTTATGAGACTCCGTGAATTTTAGATGATGATGATGATGATGATGATGATGATGATGATGATGATGATGATGATGATGATGATGATGATGATGATGATAATAATAATAATAATAATAATTCAATCAAATAAATATCATATATTCCATTCATATTAAATAATTATTTTTCAAGGTACAAGGATAATGATGGAGAATGACATTTAAAAAAATAAAAAATCACACTTCTATGTGATGATATAAACTTATTAATTCATGTACATAATTTAATCATTTAAATATTAATTGAATGTTAGTATCAATTTAATTAGATGATTGATTTTCTTTTAGATATTTTAGATATATCTTCAAAAATAATCATTATGTATTTTAATTATAATAACTAAAGTACAATTACAAAGAATCAAAATAAAGATAGAACTATATTTATGGAACTATTGAGATTTGATAGAAAATTTGGTGACTCTTAATCATATTATAAGTAAATGCCTATTTTTTTAAATTTTAATATATTAAATTAAATAACCAATAGATCTTATATGTTTTAATTTGGCATTTAATTTATGTCAAAGAAACTATATTAAGTACTAATAGATGATTGTATTGGGAGCATATTTTACAATAGCTTAGGTTAATTAAATATTATACTTTTATCATTACTTAAGGTGGGTTTGCAATATCATTTCATGATGGATGTTGATATGTGTATAGATTTGGATTTAATATACCAAAACATGGGATGACACTTTGGTATGATCTTTCACTCATGCCTAGATGTTTGTTAATATCTTCATTCTGATATAATTGGCTCTTTATTCCTTTATTATTGCATCATATCTTGGATTAGAATGGAGAAGGTGTTTGATCAAGATTTGGAAATGGCTATTATGGATCCTCCCCTTTTAATTAAATCATCCACTAGTGAAATGGATTTCTAGGGCATTGAAGGTCATCTTCTAGATACCTTTTGGTTTGATCCTCAATGAATTCAAGGAGATTGTAGTTGTAGCCTTCATTCAGTCTTTAACATGATGTAAGGAAATTTAGGTGTTCTAATTTCACAATCAATTTGATTCAAATTCTTGGTGACAAGGAGGCTACACACTTGGTGGTGGTCAATTTTGTGTACCCTAAGTTTCATCATGATTTTGTATAAGTGATGGAATGTTTTATGTTGAATTTTACCTCTCGTTAGTTGTTTTCTAGGATAGATTAATAGGGACTCATTTCCCTCTATGTTATCTAGGAATTGGAGAGTTATTTCACGAAGTTGGTTGAATTTGTTGGCCACTTTTAGAAGCTTGGATGGGATAATAATATTTATCAAGAGAATATCATTTCTCCTTTCAAATTAGATGATCTCACAACTCATCTATCTCTATTTTTAAAGGTCTTCAACTCTTTCATTTTAGTAATGGTACTAAAGACTATGTATTTATTGGTTAGAAAGTGTGGGGTTTCCTTTAATAGTTTTTATTCCTTGGTAGGAGACTAGTCTAGTATGTTTTCCTCCTTATATACTTGTCATAAGGTTTCATCAAATTTTCTCTTAATATTTACATTTAAGCTCTCATGTGTCACACTTGGGGTGGCTCATTATTTAGTAACTAGTCTTTGAGTTTAATTCCATTATCCAAAATTAACCCCCCTTGAAACTCATTGGTTGGTGTTGGATGGTGATCTACCTAAGCATATGATAATTTCTATTATTACAGTTCCAAGCCTCATGTTTGATTTTTCTATTAATTATTTTCCTAGTGATACTGATGTGAGGGGTGGTGGTTTTAAAGGCCTTAGTGGTATCTTACATGGTACTAGAGATTGGTACTTAGAGATTATTATTGGAGTTGGATTTCATATGTTTGATAACTCTCATCTCTCTTTATATGTGTGCATTAATAGTATGGATTCTAAGTTGGTTTCACTCATGGATGCTAATTTTATGTTGTATTAGGTTCTTTTCCACATTGATTTGGTGGTCTACTTACATCTTGATTCTCTAAAAATCTCTTAGTTTTTATTTATTTATAGTTATATTCTTTTTTTGTTTCTAGGATTCATTATGTAATCTTAATGTTTTTTTATTTTTGGGATTATTGGGTCTTGTCCCCTTATTTTGGGTCCCTCTCTAGTTACTTTTGAGATTAAAGAGATGGATTGGTTTTGTATCATAGTCATTCTCCATGTTCCCCTCTATTATTATAATATATTTGTGTTATGCATGAGAAAGTGACACTCAACCCTAAATATAAATTAAATAATAAATAAATTATATTATGATAATATATATTAGTATTTTAAATAATTTAAGATGATATTTTCCTAATTTTTATACTAATGAAACTAAATACACAAGATTTAATGGGCTATTCAACCATCGATTACACTGATTGCTCCATCAATGGAGATATTATCAAGTCTAAACCACTTTAAATTAAATTGAGATTGAAATGGTTTTAATTATGTACATAATATTGATTAATATATAATCCCATCAATTACATTGATTGATCCAACTATTAAAATATTCTCATGACATGATTATATTTTAGGACATTGTTCCATATTTTTTTGAATTGGATTAGTGTCTCCACCACATTTTTAATATTTTTATTCAAAAATATATACCATGAAACTAAATCATAAAATTTACACATATTTGTCTCATATGTCCATTTACTGAGGACATTCAAGGATGAAGTGATACTCTATTTTGACCACCCCTATAGTGCAAACAACACAAAATCTCTTGACCCACTACTCTTTAGGATTATTACATCTACATATCTTGCATCAAATCTTATGAAAACTAGTTATTAACTTAGAAATGAGGATATTTTATCTCCAACTAATTTCAGCCCCTATATATGGTTTTTCATTATGTTCATAAATCAAGATTAACATTGAAATATAACATTATCTTTGATTGATTGTCCTTTTCCTCTACACTATAATTTTGAACTTTTAATTCACATAATTATTTGTCTTTGTTATAATTTAGACATGTATTTAGGTTAATATCCCTCCTATCCATCTGCTTTTATTTTTAATTCATCTAAGTGTTCTTCCTCATACTCAACTTTTTTTTATTTTTCTTCCCTTGTCCATCTAACAGTCTTAATGTTATTTATTTTATTAATAACACAAAACCCTAGTCATAGTAATTCCATATAAATGCAAATTTCCTATTTCAATAAAAAATAATTTGTAGACACCCTTATTCAAACTAAAAAATAGGGTGTTATTCCTTCCTTTTAAATGAAAAAACATAATTTTGATTTTCTCAATGTTTACTTGTATTAAAAAAAGTAATAAAATAAAAAACTATATTTCAATTTTCAACCCAATTTATGAGCATATTTTAAAAACTTATATACGGGCTAAAACTAGTTGGAAGGAAAAGATACTCATTACTTAATTAAGAACTAGTTAGCATAGGATTTAGGGTGAGCCACATATATCAACAAATACTAAAGAGTAGTGGGCCAAGAGGGTTTTTGTTATTTACACCACTCATGTGGTCAAAATGGATTAACACTTCATCCTTAAATGTCCCTAGTACATATACTTACAAAACAAAAATGTGGAAACTTTAAGAGTTGTCTATATGGTTTTGATTTGATTCAATTTTAGGCATCATTAATTAATTAAATAATATATATAGATATCATCTCTTAAGTGTTGGATTATATTTTTAATTATAAAAACTTCGTGTAATAATTTTATTTTAGGTCAAAAAATTAAAAGGGTGTAACTTGTCAATTATTGATAAACTCAATTCTATGATTAGAGAAATGAATGGTTTAAAGAACTCATTAGTTATTTAAGGCAATAAATTCGTGAATTAGGCCTTTAAAGTAGTGATAATAACTAAATTCCCAATTGACACCATTTTTTGAATTGATTGATGGGAGGTTACTAGGAACTAATTCAGTTATGGTGTTTTTAGGTTTTAACACTATGCAAATTATGGTTTTTTGAGGATTCAACATTTCACAATTATTTGAATTTCATCATATTAATAGTTTAATTAATATAAATTTATCAATATTTTATGTGTTGGATCCATTTGGTCATCATATTTTGATATTTTAATGTTACCACATATTGAGTTTATGTATGCTTCATAATTGGTTAAAGTTTTGAACTTTCATAAGTCCTTTGGCAAGGCCTCCATGGTAAATTCATTGGATTCATAAAAATTGGAAATGATGAGACCATGATATGTGTGAATTATCATTAAAATTTCTATTTAGGGTAATTCATCATCTTTTTAATAGACATTGTGTGGTGTAATTGTGGTGGAGTGGTGAAAAATCAACACATGGCACAATTTGACAAAGATTATTAATGGATTTATTTATAAATTATTCACGTTAATTCCAAGGGAAAAAAATTGATGGCACACCTTTAATATTATATATTTATTATCTATAAATTGTGTAAGGAACATAAACATCTCTTCAAAGTCATTGAACATAAAATCACACTAGAAAAGATATCGAAAGAAATCATTAATGCAATTTATGA
Organism: Torreya grandis; assembly: GCA_037957365.1. Classification (NCBI taxonomy): domain Eukaryota; kingdom Viridiplantae; phylum Streptophyta; class Pinopsida; order Cupressales; family Taxaceae; genus Torreya; species Torreya grandis. The sequence continues at coordinate 1,506,480 of JARHVA010003214.1, forward strand.
TCTTCAAAATGATCAAAATAAATTCAATTTGAACATTTTAAAACACATAAGCACTAAACAACTATTAAATTTTCCTAGTTATTTTTATTTCACAAACAAATATATTTTCCATTGTAATATAAACATATAATCTTAATATGCAGAATGAAATTTTGAAAAATGGAAAGAAAAATGAGATTGCAACTCTAAACTAGTTTATTTTCACCTACAACACTTCCAAAATATTCATGGATATTAATCTAGACTTTGGGTCATTATCTAATGTGTTTCCTCACTATTCAAAAATTTAGAAGATAATTCATAGAGATAAACCTACAAAGGATGGATAAATCCCTGGTTTTGAAGATAGCTATATTTTAAATGATTTATTTTTTATGAAGAACATTGATTTGTACCTTTAAAAGGTGAAACCCAAGGTATTTCCATGTGTCAAAATATTTTATAAAATATTTAGATATTATCATAAATTAAATGGTGTTATTGTGTGAAATAAATTAGGAAATAACATATCTTTGATACCATTAATGGACTTCTAAGCCTATTATAGGCTTCTTTAGCCTAGTGTCATGTATAATCTAGAGGTGGCATTGGAATGGATTTAAACACATAATATAAGATATGTATTGAAGGATTAGGCTGATAAATCTAACAAATTAACAAACAAAGAGAATGTTAAAAAAATACCTATCAAATTATTTATACTTGGTGTGAGATTGGGTATTGCCCTGATGAATCAACTGTATGTCAACCCAATGATAAATCATGTGGATAAGTCATGTTTAAATTTAATTTATATGATTATTTATCATATATATTTCCATAAAATGGGAGAGGTTATATATTCCAATCTATATTAAATATTCATAAAGTAAAAAATAACCTAGTGGATGCTATGTGTACTTTACTTGAGTTTCCTTATTACACCAAATTTACTCCTAATTCACCACAAATAGCTCATATAACCTTTTCCATGTTTCAAATTTCTAATCTTTGATAGAATATTTAGGATATTTTCAATTAA